>MU873962.1:0-10378 GCA_036418205.1 Ostertagia ostertagi | reverse complement strand
AAGTCGGCCCGATTATTCGCAGCATTGCGCTCTGAGCTAGTTACGTGCACCCGAAAAGTGAGGTTCGAAATTTACGGGAGCGGCCTTCTACAATGTTACCAGCACTGCTCTTTACGGTCGCCGTACTTAAGGAAAAGTTGCTGAGGCAGAAAAATTTCGTTGTTCGTTAAAATTTTGTAGTACTGTAGTTTCAGCAATATGCGTTGCAGAAAAGGTTCGTCAAAATCGACGTCGCAAAATTTTCAGGAAGGGGGTGAAGGAAATCTATTTTTGGAGTGATCTGTCCTTGTTTTCATAGTTTGGGATCTCAGATGATGCCCTTTTTTAGCTTAAGAAATTGCTGCAGAAAAAATGCGTTACTGCATGAACTAATAATAAATGCCTTATTTATTTCCAGGCATAACATTTTGAAATTGCCATTGTCGAACTACTTTGCCGCGTTTTAAGTGACCCATTTCCAGTAGTTCATGGAGTTTCGGACCTGCGAGGGCACTGAAGGGAGCTCGCCAGTTGCGTAGGAGGTATTTCAGTTGGTTCTAATCGAATCTGTATTTTTGAAAAGAAACATCCGAGTTCCTGAATATGACAGCCGTCCCAGCATGAGCATGTTTAGTGGATCATCAAGAATTTTCTTTTGATCGTACTCAATGTACATATTTCATAATTCTCCATTCTTAATACTACAACCTTGTTTTTAAAGTCCTAATATTACTGTTTTTACTTTTCTTTTAAAATTTTTTGCAGGGGCGGGTACGTAGTTTAGTCTCCGTTTCGCACGTGCCCTTAGACGGAGACTAAACGATAAGAGTATCCTCTCCCTGTGCTCATCAGTAAGGGAGGAGAGCAAGAAAAATTTGAGCTATATTATTTCGCCAGATATTTAACATACTTTTTAGATATGTATTAAGTTTAAAAACTTCTTGAATTACAAACCGGCTTATATGGCAGAATCACGTTATTTATTCTCAATTGGATGAGAGCAGCAGAGCAGTCCGTACTTTAGGATGCCCGCCCTATCATGTTTTGCTCTTGAGAAACGTTCTCTATCTATCGATTGGCTAAAGCTGTGTGATAACATCAGCATGTGCTTCTAAAATCTGTGAACCACACAGTTTTGTTATGAGTTGCAGTCTAGCCCATCCGTCAGACAGCGAAACTTTCCACGTACATAAAACAGCGGTCTAGACTATATTCTTTTAAGGAAACCTGTTCCTGTAATTTGCTACTTTGCTAAGGTCACTTCAGGGCTGGGGGCAATTTTGGGAGTTCTTGGGATCCAAGAATTCCCTTTCATCTGCTCATGTCATTAAGATTTCAGTCATTTTATCGGAAGGGTCGCAAGGGTGGTTTTCTTATGAAGTCACGTGTTGTCCTTTGCCTTTACAAAATGTTCACCATGTAGTTATGCTTAGATTTGACTTTTTCACTCACCTCGTTTTGACAGCTTGATGTTAATCGCTGTTTCCGAGCTGTTGCGCCTATGTCAAGAGAGAACGCGGAGTGTCTAGTCTTTCTTAAGCGCGTTGTCAGCTGTTTGTTGACGTGCACAATCGACGCGTTCCCTCCTTGCATCATGTGAGCTTGGTTTTGTGTAGTGTATTGGTCTACATTTATCTGATTCGTTGTGTTCTCTGACTTATTAGAGCGCTGATGTTCTGTATTAAACCCGAACATTTCTCTCCTAGACTGAATTATCTCTCAGTATTGATTTTTTGAAAGCAAAGGTGTGTGGCGACAAGTGGTGCCTCATACCACGCGCGCGGTCCGGGGATCATCTCAGATCTCTCCGTGATCAGCTTTTGCACACAATTACTTCTCGGTATGGTGTTGAGTGGTGACTTGCATGAAGGTAAAAGAAATACCCGCTTTCACAATTAATTTAACCCTATATGTGTAAACCGTATTCAAGACAGTTACGATTCTGAATGCAACTTGAATGCATGGCGCATCTTGAAAAGAGGTTAATCAGAAACAGTCCCTCTTTCATCGATGCTTCATAGTCCTGCGACGATGAAGTAGGGTTGGAATTCCCTTTTTCTCCCATTTGAATTCGAGTGAGGAGACAATGTAGATTTCACTGCACAAAGATCAGTCGCCCGTCGGTCAGGATCGAAAGTGAAGTCATGTTTGTTGTCTTTGACGAGGGCGGGTTGTATTTAAGGACATGAGTGTTGTACTTCTGAATTTAGGGAGAGTTTAACGGTGGGAGATTTTTTTCCACAAAACTTGGAGGATTGAGTGAATAATCTCACCCTTCGCAGCAGCTCCAAGTTGTGAGACTTTTAATAGTTTGTGCCGCTTCTGCCGTCACATGTACTCCTTCTGTCCCGTCGACGGCTTCACTGGCCCTAGAAGAGGTGAAAATTAGTTCACGTACGGCTATGAGATGATACGTTTGGAAGTCAAGGATTGGGGCCGTAGCCCTTCTCGAAAGCAGGATGTGGTCGCACTTAGGCCGAAGTCGGAGTTTGCGAATCCGTGGATCTACGGAATCGCATTACCTGACGCAAGCCTCGCAGTTCCAGGGGTGCAAGCGTTGCGCCAGCGGTTCGGACACCTGCGAATTTAATCGTGACTTCGCTGGCGCAGCGCTCGTATCCCTCGAATGGCTAACCGGTGTCAAACTTTGCGACTTGGATTCGCTAGTAAATTCACGTATTCACTAAGTTTGACAGCGGCCTAATAGCAAAATTTAGCCCGCGCAGTGGTCGACATGCACATAAATATGCCGCCCGCGGTAAGCTGCAAACTTCTGCGAAGTGTAGCTGCACACAAATTTCCGCACTCTTGCATTCCTGCGCAAGCGCAAAATTAGCTGGTTGATTTATGGGAATTGCAAAGTTACGGCAGTGGTTCATAAGAAGCGTCTGCAAGTTTTTTTCTCTCATTTGGCCGCTACAAGAAAAATACGTAGAATGCGTGCGTATTGCTAGATCGGTGCAGCAGTCATTTGTACGAACACCTAGCTCGTCATTCAATATACCCGACAGCTTTACTTTCCTCACCGTTGCACGTATCAGTTGTCACTCGGCTGCGCGGCACCTGTCATCTGATATTTTGTTCATCTGGGAGGCTGCTGCTACCTTAGTGTTATCGATCCTTAGCTCAGCTTATTTGAATGGATACCGAATCGCCACCGATTTCGTCTCCTGATTCACCATCACAAACTTACAACAGCGTGTCCCGTCAGCGTTTTGTCTACAAGCCAAGAAGATTGCATTTTTTCAAAGAGAATGCGGTAAGTGCTTTTCTTGTCGATCTTTGGAAGTTTCATCACAGAAGTCTTCCAAGGAACACTTGGATTAGCAGTGTTGTTTTCAAACTTGTTCTCTCCATCAAAAAAGATTCAACGAATGGTTTACACTTTATGTCAACATTGAGGCGTGGGCTCGATTGGATTTCTATTCCTTACTTTCTACAAGTATCCAACGTTAACGCATTATTCTTGCTCGAAAATCGGAATGAACTAGCCGTCAGCAATTACGCCATTTCTAGAAGAACACTAATGCAATTATTCGCCTATAATAGAGCACCGCAAACTTGCTCGCGAGTTGGGGTGTATGAGTTCTTCGTAGTCACGGCCAAGCGAGGTCATCCAAGAAGATTTTCTTAAGGAAGGTGTCGTATTTTCTGATTCCTAAAGAAGGGGTCGTATTCGGGTAAAGAAGGTGGTGTTTCCGGACAGACATATGAAGAAATAGATCTCTGGAGAAAATGAAATTTTTTCAAAGAGTTCCGATGATCTCAAGATGAACCGACGCCATGACATCCGCTGTGTAGACTGTTGAAGGAGTTGGAGGTTCTGTTTTCGAACTGCCGACCCAATATAGGGGGGGGGGTCAGTTACCGTTTCAAACATTCCTAACACTACGAAGTGTGACCCTGCTTGGCACTTTACTACGGATGCCGGTAGGTTCGCTCAATAGGATATCTCTGATTGCTGCTGGCAGCTCGCTAACCTGAGCTCTAACTTCGCAGTTTTCTCTGTGGCTCACCTACGCAATGAAGGAACTCGACTTTCTTTGATCAAATATGTATCCTCGATGTCCTAACAATTTGTCGTTTACTCTGATTGCAATCCCATTATAGCTGATCGTCTGTTTGTCGAAGAAATTTGCAGGACTTTTTCGGACTATTCTCAGATCCAGTGGTATACGAATCGTTTTTTGTATCTGTCCAATTGCGGGCAAGGCCCAAAATGCCCATTACTGGCAGCAATTCCTTTTTTTCCTTCACATATGAACAGACGCGCAATTTGGGCGAGCGAAAGATTTGACCTCGCGCGCACCTAACGCATAGCTTAGGTTGGGCAGTGGCGAGTAGCGCGCCCCGACCATTAATCACTCGCCGCAGTCTATATCGTGGTAATAGAGGAAGAGTGTTGTGGCTGGCGCACAAATAGTTATACGAGAGTCGCATCAATGCTCAAATCAACGGGCAAGGAAGGGGTCCCATTTCTCGGGTTCTGGGCCATTTTCCTCAGTTTTTTCTTCTTTCGTGCATCACTGACCATCTCTATTTAATTTGAAATGGGTTGCTTTTTCAGCTTAATCGTCTTTTAACCAAATGTTTTGGAATTCCTGCAAATGTTATATCATAAGCTGCTCTTTCAACATCGAAGCTGATTCAAAATCTAGATGCACAGCTGAGCTGAGTTTACCTCTCTGTAATTGCACAGCAAACTCCTCGACAAGATCAACGGATCAATTCCTCCAGCTGATAAGATTGCTGGGTCGGCCACACAGAGATAGAGTCCTTTGGTACTCAGAAAGCGTGGAAATGACGCTAGGGCTAGACGCCATTACAATCATCTTCACCTCAAAAAACCACACACGCGCCGTTGCAGTATTTGCCGTCTCGCTCCTCGCTATATTCTCTCGTCTCCGTCTGTCGTTTTTTTCGCCTCAACGCCCAGTGTATTTTGGGCTGTTTCTCTCTCACACTCCTCACGCTCAGAAAAAGAATAGCTTTGCAGTTTAGTGCACTTCCATTGTTTTTTTTCTCTTTTTTCTTCAGTGGCAAATCACGTAGCATCTGCACGACTGTACAACGGCACAAATTTCAACCCCATAATTACACCGTTTTTCTATCTTGGGATGTGTCTTTAAGTCTTATGTGTGAGCATATCATCACGCTTCATATGTTGGATGCATGGAATGATCGGCTACTGCCATACTTCCTTTGTGACAGGTGGGAACTTGCACAGCTGGTAACACGTGAAGCGCTTACGTGAGTGGCATCGAGGTGTGAGTTGCAATCGCTGTATGTGTGATAAAGCTACGACTTTTAATGGTGCAGTTATCGGTTCGCTTTCCCTTCTTTCTTCCCACTGAGTGCCCTTCCTCATGAAATCCATGTCTTCCTGTTCCTCATGAAATAAGGAGTTCCGTCAGGCAGTTTTTTGCCCACCTGGTAATATCGCAGAAGGAGCGTCTTAACCAAGCGCCCTAATGGAAAGTGCAAATGAACGTTTTGTTGGTATTGGTCCGGTCTATGGCGGAATACTAGGATTGAATGAGACTCTGTCTGTGTAAGGTTCCACCAATGTTTTGTGGGCTTTTGTTTGTTGGCGCTGGTTCAACTACTGGCCAAGGCTGTAAATGTTGCCATTGCAACCTCGTGATAACATTTTTCAAATGATTTGTTAACAGTAGTGTACTTTGTACTGCTTCTACTCGTAAAAGTTGTTGTGGAAAAATAGGACATACATCGATTGGTATTCCATAAACCAGTACTCCCACCACATTGAACGTCAGCGCACTCGTAGTTATGGAACGAGGACGTCGCCAGAAAAACTTGGAATGTCATAGATTGCCGCGATACATATTGTTAGCATTTATTGATTTGCAGTTTGTGTCATAAAATATCTCTGCTTATATTGAACTGTGCTTTCCCATCAATCCGTCCTGCATAGCTTCTCTTTATGTACTTATCGCGATGTTTTGGAAAATTCTTAATACATATTGGGTCTCAGTGCAAAATTTATCATACATTTCTCTCCGTTTACCCATATTTTTTCACAGTTTTACCTATCCAGTGGATTTGTGGCATCATTTTCTGTGAATTGGTCCATACTAACACATTGCGGACCGGATCCGTTATACGAAGACCTCCCATACCTTTTTTTATGATTTTAGAAAGTGAATCATCAGAAAATGAGTGCAAACACTTTAGGAGCACTGAAAAATGCCGAATAAGCCGAATAAAAGCGTGATATTTCGATAGGAGTCGTGTGCCACATGGTGGCGCACCCGGTACGCAATGTGTTAAATTAGATTGCACCATGAGTTTACTGCAAAGCCACCGGAACAAATGGTGTCCGCCTAAGGGGATGGTGAGTGATTGGGAGAAGATCTTCTCCGGTAGAATGTTCTGATATATTTGCTTTTTGATTCGTTTCGAAATTCGCCAAAGGCTTCATGACGGTTTCGTTCCCTAAAAATGGCCATTTACCTTGCTCGTTGAGAGCATTCGAACCTTTGAATCGAATGAGTTGGAATACGAGACCATAGTGTTTTTTCTGTGCCAGAGACTGTGGTTATTATCGTTGTTTCTTTCCAGGTTAAAGAGCGGCCTATCGATTCAACAACGCCATCAGAGAGTGCAATGGACACGGAGACAAGTGAAGTTCCACAAGGTTTCTTCGAATGTTTCATTAGTTTCAACAGCCTTTTCTACTTTAGTATGTCTCTAGCGCTTTTCGCAGCTGCCAAATTTCCAGCGGCTGTTACTCTCCCTGTGAAAATATTGCGTTCTCTGCTTCATAAATTTCGATGTTTTCAGAGCAGCAAACTGGTGAAACAGGTGACGCTGGTGACAATTATCCAATCACATTAGTGGTAAGTCTCTTGTCACCATATTCTGCGAAGTGGTCCCTTTGCCTAACGGTTCCAGTACGTCGGGTGTGGAATGAGTTTTGGAGCCTTTTATGTTGTGTAGTTCAGTTGCTCCTACTCTCAAGGTATTTTAAGTCTTAACTATCGCATAAGTACCGGCCCTCGTTGTCTACAAGAGCCTGCTAACGAATGTGGAATTCATTGATGCCATCGGAGTTTAAAAAAAGGCCAGTTTCGAGGCAAAATGGGCACCGCTGTCATAGTTCAGCCACCTTTCCGCCGTCGAAAGGAATTTCTAACGAAATATGGGTAGAGGACCTTTGGTCAAGTACAGTCAGGAGGGGCGATGTCGAGTGGTAGGCAGCAGGGTGCTTGACAGACATGGCCGGGGACTTTTCCTGATTCACCTAAGTTCTGCGATGTGGAGTTCTCTAAAATTATATAGGTTTCCTTCTACTTCTACTGACCACAGAGAAAAGTTTGCCAAACCTTCTTGGCTGAGAGAAGACCATCAGTCGATCTCACTACCTGGAAGCATGCAAAGCATTTTAAAATGAATGACGCCTGCTACGAACCACCAAAGGGTGATTGCCACTTTTGTGCCTAATTGGTCGATCAATTCTAGCTCCACGTCGATTCCGATCCGTTGTGTTTTTGTATGTGGATACTTGAAAACACCTACTTCTAACCCATCGTGGTGGTATCGAATATCCGGCCGAAATTACAGTAACGGGAGAGAAGAGCGAGAGCTTTCATTCGTTTCTCGTAGTTTGGGAGATTTTGAGTTCGGGGGGTCGGGGCAAATAAGACGGGAAGCGAAAATGAATGTAAGAACTGGCTGGTGATCCGCCTACTTGATATCATAATATCGGCTTCTACATATTGATGATTCCCTAGATACAATCTTTTGAAAAAAAAAACCTGTCACAAAGCTGACTTCACGCCCGGTGTTCTAAGTTTTTGTGGCTGTTTTTATTTATAATTGGAAACTTTAGGGGTCAGACGTGGGTCAGCAGCCATCGGACACTGGAAATGTAGTCCAGGTACGAAAATCTTCAATATCATTGCGATTTGTTTCATGTGGGAAGCGAAAGTGCTAGGATGAAAGGATGAAATATGGAAATAAGAATCACACACGCAGATCTTGGTCATTTATATTTTAATCGGGTATTGTTCCGCAAAGCCCAAGTTATTCATTTACTTTTTCTATTATAAAAGGAGCATTTCCTATTGCTTCTAGAAAATCAATGTGACTCTTCTACAGTTAACGGAAAAGGCAAGATCTTAATCTCGTTTGCCCATTGAATCGAGTATTAAGCTACTGGTTTATAAAATTTTGTCGTCACCTCTTTCACCTGTTGCTTTCCTCTGATCTATTTTTTTACCCTTGATTTGCTGAGATTAATTTTTCTAACAGGCTCCATGTTATCCCATTTTCTTTCTTCCGCATCTTCAGCGATATTTGTGGTAGGGGTGCAAATATTGAGATTGAGTTTAATGTTAGTTCAACAACTGCATATTGAAGTACAACCCAGGCGAAAGTCAGGTGAACAATTCTTTTCGATCTGTAGTTTTGACTTCTACAGGAAAATCACAGACATAACAGTCCTGCGCATGGAGATGGCCCGACAAAGGCCTTAGCACCTTGCAAATACCGCTTCGACCGCTTTCATTCCTTTCGTCCATATCATGCTGGTGCGCGCCCTCTCATCCCTTGTACTCTCTCGCCTATCCTCTCCTCTGTGCTCAGTCTCACTGCCTTTAGCACAAGGTGAGCCTGAAGCACATAAAGGTGATGATCACTCGATAGCTCAGCAAGCAAGTCGATACGCATGCAATTTCACTGCTTCTCGCCGTATTCGCAAAGCGCACGTCGCATAGTGCGATCGCGAACCAAATGCAAACGTTGCCTAATTGTTCTTTTGTCATTATGGATAGCGTCATGGTAGCCTGACCGGATGGGTGTAATCTCTGGAATATTCTGCAGTGATCATTCCTCTTTTGTGTGGCGTTCCACTTTCCCCCACAATCATTTAATGTATAATTTCAGTGCGATCTGAAGCTTAAACACATGTGAATGGGTCTTGGCGTTCATATTAAGTAGTTGTTAGTGGTGATTAGCACGTTGAAATCTGTGGTCAATCTCTTAAGCCGAGCGTCCTTTACTTAGAAAACCACCGGGAGGCATACTTGAGACTTCCTATGGCCCTCATGGAGCTCAGCTTTCTTATTAAGAAATATTTTTTTTTTTTTTGTTGCACTGGATTTCCGTGGTCTTTGGCTGGAGTGAACAGGTATTTTGTCCCTATATCGTTTAGTCCAAGGGCGATGGGTGCTGGTCAACGTCGTAATATGTAGTTGTCCCATGCACTTGAGTTGCTTTTGTACAGATGGCTGAACTCTAGCGACAGCTTATTGTATTGTTTGATGTTGTTCATCTGTAATAAACGGTTAATAAGTCTGCCCTTGGTCGGTTTTCTATTCTCTTTGGGTCTTCTTGGTTTACCTTGCGATGGCTTTAGGCAAATGCCACCATCCTAGATCTCTGTATAGCAGATTGTCTCCCTGTATGCGTGGAACTGCTCATCAAAGTCCTGAATCTTGCGAGTTGGTCACAAATCACTTTTGAATCTCCACGGACGTCATTTGGTCAGCTGTTTCCTTCGATGTGAATTTTCGCTGCAGAGCGAGAACAAAAAAAGCATCCAGGCTGCAACGGCGAGATTCTTAAAAGTGTAAAATGTACTGTTGTGATTGATTCAAACATTCACGGATAGAATCTGACCATTTCGACCATTCATAGTTTTTCCTTTCATCCACTAATTTATCAATGAATGGTGATATTCGCCCACACTCCACCCTCAGCTTTTCGGTTCATGTTCTTACTTTCCTGGCCCCGTCATCTAAACTTTTCTTTTTTCGTATTTATAGAAAAAAGGTTAGGGATAAGAAGAGGTTCAAAAAAGTCATAAACATTGGATTACAACTCTTTCCAAAATAATAGCGCCATATGAGCATTTTATGTGAGCTTCAATTCTTCAGGAAGATACCTCTTCGATCGAGGGTAGCATTCCGCTTGAAGCGGTTCCAAGCATGGATGTCACACCAGTGGAAACTGAAGGCAACGACAATCTCAGCGAGGTTTGTTGGAACAGTGCGTTCTTATCTTGATCTGGTTGAGTGGGAACTGAGCAGGTGTCGGACTTTACGATCATTCGCAGTCGTGAATTAGCTATTCGAACAGTTCGACTGATGCGCCAGCGTTCATTCGCTGGCCCACCACTTGAAGGGCAAATGATTTACTGTGATCTTCCGTGCCGCTCGCCTACTTTTCCAAAGAATTGGGTAGTTCGAATATGTCAGCAAGCTATCACGCATGGGGGAGGATACCCAATGAACTTTCAGCCTGATTTTTCGGCAGTAATAGGGTTTAAACTGGCGGTATGAGTTTTTGATGGGTTTTTCGTTGTTGAATTCCTCTGACTTTTCGAAACAAAAATCCCGGTGTCTTATGGTGGAAACTAGAGAGAAGTGGTGTCATC
>MU873961.1:0-10543 GCA_036418205.1 Ostertagia ostertagi | reverse complement strand
TGTTGTATTACCGAGGAACCCTGCGACTGCGCGAGTAACGCTAGGGCGTTGAAGAAAAGCTCCGCAATGAGACTATGTAGATTGAAAAGAAAATAAACAAAAAGCAAGTGTTATGATCTTAAGCCTAACCGTGATACAGTGAATGTAATAGAATCATAAGTGAGCCTCAGCTTCTTAAGTTTTGCGACATATTCAAAGGCTCAGAGAATGGACTCAGTTTCTCCACGACCCGAACGGTCGATATTTCTGCCGGATACCCATTGTGCATGCGTAAAAAAATTAGGAGTGGATGGTGCTGAGAAAATAAAAGGAGTGTAAGTAAAAACCAAGCATCTGGGCGTGAGTACGTGCTCCACACTGAAGGGGCATGAACCCACGTCGATGTATGATTTCCATACCTGTGAGAGGTATGATTGTTTTCATGCGAGTCGTCGACGGTTCGGCCGCCTGAAATCTTCTTGGTATCAAGGTTCGGGAAAACCTCGTAAATGACCAATATATTTGTGTTTCAGCTGGCTTTTACTTGCGTTTGGACCTTAGCTGATCTAATAACGATCACATGAGTGAAGTGCTCAAGGCAGGGTCAACCGTACTTTGGTTTAAAAACCGGCATGGGGTCGTATTTGCGTCTTAAGGAGGGAGAGATCGTATTTGGGGTCGACCAGGGTAACCATTTCTTGAAGAATTGCGAACGGAAGTTGTGGAAATAATTGTGGAAGCAGGAGGGATCGTGGTTAAGGGAGAGGTTGCTGTTTTGACATGTTTTTGACGACTTGGGCGAAAATACAAAGAAGCGTAACATGTGCGAATTTTTTTCCTGACCATTCTCCCCCCACCCTCCTCACAACTGGTCTCAGAATCTAATATAGCTAAACAGGCATGTTGCTGTGTGCGGGGAACCCTTCTCCATTTGATGATGGTGGTGGGGTTCCTACCGAAAGCACTCCTCAATGTGGAGTTTCATTTTTCGGGAAAGTGCCGACGCAAGGAGTGATCCTGCTCAAGGGGCACGGAACGGAGGGCTATAAGTCTCAATGAGGCGGTTCTGTGGAAGCAATTAGGGCAGGTAGATAGCTCAGAAAAAGACTCAAATCCCAGGAAGCTGAAATCTTGAAACACGCCAAAGGCAATAGTCCCGCGTCGTAATCCATAACCCAAGCCAACCATTCATCAAGCAGGGGTTTTTAGAGGCCAACTAAACATTGTGAACTCCCCACGCGGGGATTCACCACAATTTCAAGATGCGTACAAATTTTTTTTTTCAATTGCTTTCCAATCAGAACGTGCCTGGGTGAACGCAGTTGGCTCAGGTGTGAAAGGCGTTTGCGGTTGTCGCTGACTGAACACAGTTTGTGTTTGCGGCTGTTCGAAGGAGGTTTGCGGTTGCCGTTGGTTGAATGAAGTCTGCAGTTGTCGTTGATCAAATGGTGCTTGTGGTTGCTGCTGTACAGAAGGAGTTTGTGGTCGCGGTTGTACGAACGGCACTTGCGGTGTGGGTTGTACGAACGACGTTTCCTGCACAAGGTTGTTCGTTCTCGAGTCCTGAATGTTCCGAATGTGAGAGAGAAGGGTGACATTGAACTAACACAGAAGGCAGAAAAGTGAAATATATGCAGACTGAAACGCAGATTTTGTAGAAGCCAACGCCTCTAGTGCAGGAGGCCTACTGCGCGACGAGCGCAGCAAGTGGAGGTCGTAGGCTCGAAATTTATTATGTGTACCGTGTTCATTCAAACCCGGTCTGAAGACTGTTCAGTAGTGAGCCACTGCGCGGAATACTCAAACACTCTGTTTCCCTGATGTCTCTAATTTTGTCTAGAACGATACGATTCATCTGCGTACTTAAAGGCGGCAGCAGTCCCAGCAGGGTTTCAACCATTCGATCCTCACTAAGGGGTGGAAACCTGCACTAGCCCTCGTCATGTTCATAGGAAATGTCACCGATTTGAAAACTTATCTTTGAAAGGCGTTGGAAGAGGGTCTAACGCTCCCTCGAAGTGGGCGGGCCCACCGAGCCTCGGGTACGGCCGCCCGACTTGCAGCTGGAGCGCGTGCTTGTTATGCGGATCCTTGCGCGATTGCTTGCAACCATCCCGTGCTTCAAAATCAATATATGCGAAGGAGGATTTTACGATTAGAATGGAGGTCGAGGAAGAAGTAATTCACCTAGTTGAGTAACCCACGGACCTCCTGAGGGTGCGAACTGATGCGCAATTCGCATCGAAAAATTTGACCTCGGCGACCTATTATGCCTCAAAGTTGGCGGGTCTGGCGATCTCCGCCCACCGACCAGCTGATCACTCGCCGCAGATCTATACGTGGGATTGATTAGATAGCAGAGAGAGCGTGATGTTGAGGAGGGCACAGCGATAAGAGTCGCATCAATGCGCAAATCAGCGGGGAAGGAAGGGGTCCCATTTCTCGGGTTCTGAGAAATGGCGGTGGTGCCGTCCAGCGGAATTTGGTCTTTCAGTCATTAAATTATTGTACATTTGCGTTTCTACTGTTGCATGTCTCTGTTTGTATTAGGGCAAATGCGAAACCAGAAGCAAAAGAGAGACAATCGTCGAAATTTTCGAATTTGTCAATTCAAGCCGCGAAATGAACGCTATTCGAAATAATTCACAATTTTCTAAAGACTGGGCAGGGCCTCTGCAGCTCGTTGCACAATGATCTCCTGCACTAAACCCTAAAGGTTTTTCGTTCATTTTCTCACTCGATGGAAAAGCTTCAGATTTTGATATTATTAGGGTGGTAAAAAAGTCCTGAGCCGTTTGACACTTTTTTGTTCTTTGCTTTTTTATTCCACGTAGAATGGAATCTACCCAACAATATAATCACCATTGCTACCCACTACAGAGTCCCACCTAATGTGCAGTTCAGCGACTTCCTTCTCCCAGAACAGAGCAGACTGAGAGTCAAAGAAATCGCTGACCGCTCTTCCAACTTCTTTACCTTTGGTGAATTCTTTCTTCGCTAGGGATCCCTTAAGGGGATAGAGTAAGTGATAATCAGAGAAGGCAATGTAAGGGGAATAGGGTTGATGGGGAACCGCGTCCCAGATCAGCTCTTCCAATTCTGCACGGGTCTCTTTAACTTTGTGGGGCCTGGCGTCATCGTGGAGTAGGTGGACAGAAGTTCGTCTCGGTCGTTTTTCTTGAACAGCGTCCGCTAGTTTCTAGAGCAGACTGGCGTAAATGCTGCCGGTAGCGGTATGTCTTTACGGGAGCATATCATAGTACAGCATTCCTCACGAATCCCAGAGGTAGCAAAGGAGACAGCTTTTGGGGTGAAGGTCCGATTTTGCTTGTGTCGGCAGGCCCTCTCTTCGAGGGAGCCACACGGCACCGTGCTTGTTAGAATCGTATAGGACCCCACTCTCATCTCTCGTAATCACGCCTTCCAAAAACCCCTTTCGGTGCGGGCAAAGAAGGAGAAACTGACAAATGGGTACCCGCCTGAACCGCGTGCTATCGGTCAAGACATGAGGAATCCATTGAGTCACCACTTTCCTGTGGCGAGGTCGTGAAGGGGACCGAGGACTGTGGGATGGGTGCACCCGAGTCTTATCACAAGGCTGCGGGTGCTAACGTCCGGATCCTCTTCGACAGCGCCGAGAACGGTGGAGTCTCGCCAATCAGCGACGAAGGAACAGAAGGTACCGGCCGGCCGAGAACGGTGGAGTCTTCCGTTATTTGTGGGCTTCCCAACCTTGTCTTTTCTTTGAAAGCCGTGTCTCCTCCCTCGAAGCCTGCGAACCAGAGCTTGGCACTGATGATGGAAGTGGTGACCCTTCCCAATGCGATGCTGATAATGTTGACGGTTCCCACTGCTCCTGTGCCGCAGCGCGATTCATTGAAGATGATCGCTCGAAAGTGTTCTTGTGGAATCACCATCATTATTAAAGTTAAAGAAGGCAACCCGGCAATATATACCTATTGCGGAGAAGTATGATCGACAACGATAGTCTATCACGTAGCAGATTCTAGGTATCGACCAATAAGCGAAAGTTCTGGAGCTTTCAAAAAATCGGCTCAGGACTTTCTTTTACCATCCTAATATATGCTTTTAGACTTTTTAACTCTCTAACTGCTTGAGATTCAGGAAAAAGTCTGGAGGGGAAGTTTTTGTGAATCCTTCAATGTTTTGACGAAGCAAAAGTATGCATGGAAAAAAAGGACGTACATATGACCGTACATGCGGCCCGTTACAGTATTTTGATGACTCCTGTGAATTTTTGTTCAATACTAGGTATAGCGTTATATTATGTGAGAAACAGGTCGCTCAACCTAAGAAGTAAAGCGAACGATGATTTACGTTATATAGGTTAGAAGCAAAGCCTAAAACGTTGGCCTGATTGTAAGTACGAGCTACATCTACAACTTGTCATGCTAGAGCGTTATAATATTGTTAGTGAAGCTTGAAGCACTGCTCGCTTTGAAGCTAGTAGAATGGCTCATTCAAACATGGAGACAGAGTCGGAAACTGCTTTTTGTAGAGGACGCAGATGGCCACAACGGGACATGCAGAACGACTGTAACGCGGTAACAGCTTTGCTCCTAGCTCGGCGCGAACACACACGAGGGGCTATACTGAGACGATCCAAGCCCGGTGTCAGACTTTGCAAATTCGTGTATTCGCTAGCAACTTGTGATTTGAGAGCGATCCGATAGTAATGTTTGAAAGTGGCGGGATCGCTCGCACGTTGATTCCAGCCACTTTCCCGGGCTTACGCCTTCGAATCTGTTAAAATGCCAAAAGTCAACGTGCGAACGAGAGACTTCCACCACTTCTAAATGCTGTTCAGCTTGTACACCGTTCGAACCGGTGGTGCGACGCCCTGCACCCCGTGATTTCTCCAGCGAATCCACGAATTCGCAGTCTGACATGGACCTAAGCTCACTAACCTGAGGGCTGGAAATGCTAGCTTTCTCTAATCAAGAGATGTGCGTTGGATAACGCTGACCGCATGCTCGTCCTGCCTGCACAGAGTCCAAGTCTCTGAGGTAGTAGGTTGAGGCAGGAAGGACTATGAATCGAAGGGCAGGGCTTGAAGCCTGGTGTTTCACCTTCATCGCTACACCCTCGATGTTCATGCATGCTCTCCACGCCACTCGCTTCTTCCTGCTCAGCTCTGGAGCCAAGTCATGTATCATGATGATTTTCCCTGGATGCCGTAGGAGAGGCACTCAGATATGAAGGGAATGCTTCAGCTACAGTACGAAAGTCCCGATTAGTGTAAATGGATTCGTATAAGGGCCAAAAATTCAGGTGTCAGGGAACGACAAACGAGAACGAGACACGTTCCCGATGAAGTATTTACTGTGAATTTTTCCCGTTAGTGGTATAGTACTACTCAGAAAGGTATCAGATATGCTGATCTCACGGCATAAATGTATAACTGATGCTCCTCTTGTTCACTTTGCAAGGGCCTATGCGGAGTGTTTCCCGCTGTTTCGCTGAATCCGCTATACGTTCTTGTCCCTTTTGTTTCCTTCGGCGCCTAATCTCCGAATCTGGTCTCTGCCGATCTCGTAAGCTCGCCACCCATCCAAGGAAGACTTTTCCCTATTTGTGCTATTTCTGCATTTGCTTTCCTTTTTTTCTTCACTCACCGTGCATTTCGCACCTCTACTTTTGAGGAGAATAACCGATTTACCAGAAAGTGCCCGAAGAAGGGTGGAGAGGTGGATGATGTTATTGTGTCCTAGTGAAAAATTATAAGGCGATAGACATTCATAGGTTTCATCTAGAGAGTGCCACGCATTCGCCTTCTATTCAAGGTGACGTCTAGATAAGGGCTTGTCTTATAATACAGTGACTTGCAATAGAGATGTTCTTAAAGGAATCTTCCACGGAAAGAGTGATCATTTTGTCTTGTGTGTAGGATTAGTATTATCGAAACTAACGCTTATGTTCCGTTCTTTTTGCTATGCTCATGAGGCTAGGGGCCTAAGGTATCGTTTTTCTGTGGTAATGGAGGCGGAGCTTTTTCCGCGGAAGATTCCTTTAAGTTTTGGCCTTATTATCCCATACAATGCTGATACCCCATGGCTAGTCCCGGAGAAAGAAAGCATGCCAAGGTTAGTACGTAGGGACTTGACCGACATACGATTACATACGGGTGGTATTTGCTTCGTTTCTCCTGCTCGACACGATCGAAAGAGTATTTTTCTAGAATAATTCATTGCCATGTCACGATGAGGTCTCATTGATAACTTAAAGGCACAACCCAGGCAGAGGTCGTGTGAACGCTTCTCTTCGGTCTGTAGTATAGACCCCTAGAGGACAATCACAAATGTGGCGTTCCGTGCACGGAAACCAACCGACAAGAGCGCTTGGGCCTTGCAAAGTAAGCTGCCCAAGCTGCAGACTTTTTTCTCTTATCAGGCTGTTGTCTGGCGCTCTCTCATCTGTAGCGCTCTCTCGCCTCATACTCTCCTCTCCGCGCTTAGTCTCTCATTCCCTTAGCACAGCCGATTAGGAAGGTGAGTGAGCCCTTAACCTAAGCGTTTTCGACGGATTCTTTTCCTTTTTCTTTACTGCCGGCCCATTTCGCACCACATTCACATTCGTGTTCTATAACTTTAAATTTTACGGGTATTTTGCCAATCTCTTCATAACTTTTCCATATATTGCGCTCTATATAATTTAATTTATAAAGTTGGCATTCTTTCATTTTTGACACATGCACGCTGATAATGAAAAGAATGTCGCAATTCAGACCAATACAAGTCGAAAATTTGACGTATGACTCTTATCCAAAAAAAGTCGGGAAATTTAGCTGGAAAATTTGAATTTTTCCAACGATGTTTCGCTAAAACTTGTTGAAGTGTTCGTTCCCTCCATCCTATTAATTCTGCTCCTCAAACCTGTGTGTTTTGTATTAATTATTGTTTTTACTGCGATTTTTAGATGGTCCGCGTAAAAAAGTGTTTGTTGTACAGGAGGAGTCAGCTCAAAGTTTAAGTATTAAAGAAGAAATTCGTATTCAATAATGCCAAGCACCCTTATTCTTGACTCTAACCCTGTCGCGGTGAATGCAGATAGAAAGAATAAGTATTCCGAAGAAGACGTTTTTAGAATTTTTGTCGGTCTTCAGAATCCTTATCCTCAAGTGCGCGCGGAACTCGCCAAATGGTTCGTCTTCCCCGGGATTCAATTCAGCCACCTGGCTCAAGATTTTAGTGGATCGATGAAAGCACTAGCTTCAATAGAAGATATTTCAGACAACAGGGAGATATTTCAGGAGGCTTTCTTAGAATTCCATAGTCAAACGTTTCTGCACTTTGCGTAAGAGTGATTCACGATTAGAATATTAATATTTCATATATTTTCAAGGTCTCAAGTTTGGCCAATGTCATTTCTAAGCCCCACTGTAAATGATCCCACTGAATGACTGGAATCTGCACAACGGCATCAATAACGGTGATGTGAACATATCGCGAAGCACTAGAAAGTGCTTGAGAAACGAATCAGAAAAAAGGTTTTGCTGCGATGGCGGTCTACAATCGCGTCGTTTCTAAAAAGGTCACTTTGTCAGAGGAAAAAGCGAAAAGCAAGATTTCATTCCAGTCATTGCGCCGATTCACCAGAAGAAAGTGACAATGTTTTCTCCATTTGATTACATAGTGATGTGTGCAGCGAGTTTCACTTAATGTGAAGTTCTTATTCAGTTTCAGAAGAACGCAAGCTTCAAGGTGTTACGCAATTTGTCCAGTGTAAGGCATCGCCGGTGAGTGTACTCTAACACGCGAGTTCTGTAACTGATAGAAGGATCACTTCAAGATAAAGTAGTGATAGTTAAAGGCAAACCCGGGATTAAACTGGTGCTAAGAGCGCTTCGTAGTGATAGCTTAGCTGCGGAACGACCTGAAAGTGGAAGGAAAGCAAGAGAAATCTTTGGAACGCTGAAATTAAGGCCTTAACCTTCAATAAGGTCGGATGTGGTACGATGGCGAGAAAGGGCGGTCAAAGAAGACAAAATACGCGAGAGAGAGCACGTCTGAGAGAGCACGCTGATCTCACCATCTCTCGCGGTGGGTGGGAAGCGTTGGCAACTGGGGTCGATGGTTGCAGGCCATGAGGATTAGCGCCCTAACAGCGCAATTGTGCGACGAAGCTGTGGTGATCTAAAAAGTCCTCCGGAGGACTTTTAGAGATGGCCACATCCAAACTGCCAGGCTGCATGGGTCAAAGCAGGGTGTTGGAAAGGGAAGCGCCTTGCATTGATTCGTCAATGGTGTAGCGCCTGCGGTCCACGTTGGTGTTGGATCGGTCACGGGATCGATACTACTAGATGTCAAAAGGTTTGCAACTTTTCGTGGGTTATTGCCTTTTCTCTACAACCTTTTCACCGTCGATAAGAAGGGCTCCTTAGTGCAGTGGTAGCGATGCCGCTCATGGGACGGTGCACCAAAGGTTCAAACCCGTGTGTGACGCAAGCTTTGCAGGCAACGTGGTGGATGCTCACCACTTCCACTATGGCAAATTGCCAATGGCTCAATGGGAACGCTGCCGCTGGCAAGGTTGCTGGATCAACACCGCTTGAGTCTAAGATTTGCAAACAACATCCATTGCATACCTTTCATCAACACCTCTTCCAGTAGATTGAATCATCACTGGTGCAGCGGCAAAAACCCTGCTATGAGTCCCTACCAATCCACGGTTCAAATCCAAGAATGGAGCCACGCGTATTTGCCCAGGTAATGGGGCGGAGAAAGGAAAGGTCATTGCCCATGTATTCCACGTCGCTTGCTTCCTGCGTCAAGGGGATGAAATTCAATTTGATTATCTAGTGAGCGGCACTTACTTATCATCCCTGGTGTCTCCTCGTGCTTCTCTGCTAACAAATTGACCTCTGCAGATTGAGTACACTTTCCCGTCGAGGAGGCCAGTTATAGAGGCATCATGGACCGCTTTAAGGATACCTGGAGTCTTGAGTAATCAAATCGATATTCTCCATGATGAACTGCCATAGAGCGAAAGCTTTTCTTCACACAGGAGCTGCCTCCACTTTTTGGGACGAAGCTACCTTAGAGGTATGGATCAACTCTGTGGTGTTTGTCGCATTGTTAAGCGTTGCTTGCTTAAGGGTGGTGCACTCGATTCAAAGAAAATACCAGGATAACATTCGCATAAAGCGAATTCTGTACACAAGGATAAGTCCCTCCCTGCGGAGAAATTTCGCGCAGTTTTTAAGGATTTGATCCCTTCCTAAGCAGTGGTCTGGCGATGACAGTCCATAAATTAAGGCAAGGCTACCCCATGTTTAAAAAAACTTGTAAGATGCCATATACGGAATCTCCTGTGGAATGTAAGGCTTGCATGATTTGGGAGGGGATCAATCTGAATGAAACGTGCAAATAGCACACCGTGTATAGTCGTCGTGCTCGCTTCAACTTTACTTCGAATCGAGACTGGTATCATTTCAGAAAATACCCTAGCTTTCCCTTGTCCCCGGGAGAGAGGTTAATGTAGCCAAGCAAGTAGATGGTCTTGAAGCGGGAAAAGCGAAGGTGCGGCGCTATCGCTCGCAGCGCATCTTTTGCTGAGCGAACACTTTCTCAAAAAAGCTGAGGCATTTACGCTAATACTTTCAAGATACAGATCTCCGGTCTCTGCAAATGACCTTGTCTGGAGGAGAACAATGCTTTGCAGTTATTTCTACTTCCGCATTGCCACTGAGAAATATCGTAACTACTTCACGGAGCAAATCCTCTTACCAGAGTTGTGTTTCCCTCGATTTATTACCTAGTCGAGACAAACTCCCTCGGGTCACAATTATTTTACCATTTTTCATCCTGTAATTTTCTAAGAAAAACTTGCATGTCTAGTTTCTAGTAAACATTCGCAACCCACCAATCTACACAACAAGTAGAGTGGAGTTTTCACATCCTCAAATTATCTCTATTATATAAAGCATGTATGAAAGCATGAAATAACATGGAAGAGACCGACAAAGGGGAGCTAGAGAAGCACGTAGACTAGAGAAACCGCGCTACGGTTGATGCGCTTCCCAGCCTCAACTGCTTCTTGAAAGAGAGTAACCGTGGCCATCGAAGGTATCGTTTGCGAGGTATGGACAGAAAGATCATATGGGCTAGCCTGCCACTACTCCCTAACTCTATCCTTCTCTCCAAGGAGAGGTGAGGAGCGTTGGCATTGTTAAGTCGGCCGTCATTGAGACATGTGGAAATGAAAGTGCAAAACCAGGTTCCCGTTCTGCAAGTTCTAGGTCCTTTACGTTGATTGGATCTCAACACCTCTTCAAAATCCTACTTTCGTCTACAATAATGACGAATTTATCGTACCGTCTGCCCAGGAATTCTGCATTAAAAGAGAGTAGAGCATAAGGTAAGCACTGCTTGTTCAACTTTGCGTGACCTTGACTAGGAAATTGATCTGTGGGGGAAAATCGGTCTCCTGGGGCAATACAATTGAATATTTAGTTTGGAGTTGGATAGGAATTAGGTTTCGAGGCAAGCCTCGGGATAAAATGAGCGTATAAGAGCATTTGATTTAAACTCGGATGGGAAGTGAT
>MU873959.1:2550-13118 GCA_036418205.1 Ostertagia ostertagi | reverse complement strand
AGAGGTCGCATTTGCGCATGCCGGGAAAGAGGTTGTGTTTTTGGGGTTGAGCAAAGTTAGCAAAAGGCAGCAAAATGATTTGCCGTTTCATGATGAACCAAACAGCAATTTGCCCCCCCCCCCCCTCCCTCCCTTATGCCCCTCTTCGCGCTCGATCGAAAAGTGGGCGGAGCTGGGCTGTGTAGACTGGTCTTGGAGTCAATTTTACGATAGAAACACCCATGATGGTGAGGTGGTGATCGGAGAAGGGCAAAGGGGATCGCATCGGGGGAGTCTTCTTACACTGATGGGGTGGTGGTGGGTCGCATTGAGATCCCCCTAAAAGGAGGGGAGGGAAATTGGTACCACTATACCAATATACCAAACGCCAATTTGCCCTAATCCCTCTTCCCCTCTCCCTGCTAGACGGATTGACCATGCTTGAAACCCCAGTTTGTTCGATGCCGTAACCAGGCTCATAAGCTGCTGGCAAAGGGGCAAGCCGTGACTCATAGAAGAGTCCAGGGCACACGTGTACTGGCTCAGGAAATCTGTAAACTGTGAGGTTAGGAAAGCGTTTTGTCATGCTGTGTGGGAGCTCTCATGCACAGCATCTCTACTTCCTCTAATTCCTTTGAAAGCTCAGTTTAAGTACCCCAAAAAAGTATACTCTTCCATCCATCACCCTTTGGTTGACAAAAGCTGTAACTCTCGTGTAGGTGACAGGAGGAGAGAATCGTCGAGCAATGGCTCCTGCCGACTGCACTAATCCCAGGTTTGCATAAAGTGGAAGTTTGGAGGTCTCGGAACAACTCCTCGTATGTCTTGAGATCTCTGCGCCAAGATGCCCCTCCATACTGACACCAGAGCCGCCTTCGATTTGGACAGAGTTAAGTCGACGAATTAGCAAAGGTTTTTTAGAAACGTGGCGCAAATCGAAGATGGCATTGGAGACAAGATTGGGATGTTGGCTAGAGGTGTGACAGTGTTCATCGCCAGCGCTGTCATCGCCTTCGCGTTCAGCTGGCGCATCACCCTCGTATGCATTATGGACGGTCCTGTGAGTGCCATAACCATGGCCATCATGTCACGGGTGAGCTTCTTCTTCATGTTTCTTGCTGAACTTCGGAGAATTCGACATTCTCTTTGAAAATACTATAGAGCGTTAGCTGCCAAGTTGTCATGCATCAGCCATTTATGGATCAAACGGCAAGAGATCATGAAACATTTGCTTCATTTATCTCACCCCTCTAATCGCCTAGTATAACCGTGCTAGTCAAATTAGCACTACGATAAATTCTTCTCCTGCGTTAGGTATTGTAAGTAAAAGACTATAGGCAGTAAGCTAGAACTGGCTGGACGAATAAGTGTACGAACATATCAGACTTCCACATTCTTAAAAATTGTAGAACGTTTAATAACCGAAATGTGCGAGAATGATGCCAAGAAAAATATTTAGTTAGATTTGAGTAAAAACGTCAAATTAAAAATTTTCAGTATATGTAGGAGTGGTTTGAGGTGGATGGGAGGAATGATAAAGAGTGGAATCGACTTTCGTTCGCCAGTGCTATAAAAGCCGAATCAACTGGAACAATTATCACAACCGTTGGCCTCTTCAGTAAGGAAAGAGGCAAGGTTGAATGAAATCCTTATAGATTGCCAGTACGGTCAAAAAGTGTCATAGATGGAACGGCTGTAAGAACATGTCGGGGACCGGACAGGAGGCCGGTTTGCGCGGCAAGGCCAGAATAAGAGACGGTCGCACGGGGAATTATTTTGCGATTTGCGCCAATTAATAGGAACGGCATACATATGGGACGTCACTCACGCACATCACGAATGGGGCTCGTCGCTGACTCATACCTTCTTGCCGCGCTTCGGGCCTCCTATCGGGCTCCCAAATGCCACACCAAGGTGGATGGGGGCTAACTTAGTTGAGTGGGGGACGTGCGCGGCAGCTTCTGTCCTCGCTTCTCCGGAACTGTAGTGGTGATGAAATAGTAATGTTCCCGTGACGTAGCCTACATTAGCGTGACACACAAAGCGTCGCGCCGCCGCATAATCCCAACTAAACAGCACCCAAGGGATGCTTGCGGCTATTGAACGAATGATGAATATGATCGAAGTGAGCAAACCAGCCGTTTGACGTTTCTGCTGGGACCGTATGCTAAATGTTGCGAAGGGGATGGGGTCCCAGACGGTCGACTGACTACTTTAACTCGATCCTCAAATCCGCCTCAATTTGATGCTTGTCTCAGGACTGAGCCTTATAGAGAGGGCGGGCACTGCGAAAGAGACCTGAGCTTCGGAGAGAGGACGGACCTGCGCTCTCTCGCAGGTCCGTCCTTCTCTTTAAGGCTTAGTCCTGAGGTAAGCATCAAATTGAGGCGGTTTCAAGGACCGAGTTGAAGTAGTCCGTCGACCGTCGGGGACCCCATCCCCTCCCAACATTCAGCATACGGCCCCAGCAGAAACGCCAAAAGGGCTGGTTTGCTTACTTCCAATATAGATCGTGTGGTACGACAGTTCAGTGCGCTAGTTTGACGATCACGCCAATTTTTTTGAATACGGTAGACGCGAAATGTATTTACGTAGGGACTAGTGCCCACTGCTATGATTTGACGAGACGCTGTGAAGTAACTCAGTTTCCACGTATGTCGAGTGACTGCCCTCACCCCCCCTCCTCAATGGCCAACCCCCCCCCCGAATCACGATTTCCTCGATTTCTCGTGCACAGGGGCGGAGTGCCAGCAAGCCCAGTCACAAGATTCGGGGATCCCATCGGGGCTTGCTGCACCGGCAGCGGGGCCGAGTCCTCACGTACTAGCATTCAGCGCGTACGTATTCAAAAATGCAGAGTGCTAATTCGCTTGCATTTGTGCCATCGATAGATTGCCATGAACCTAAAAGATTAGCAAATGTGTTCGAGAAATATTGTCATTGCAGCTGTCCTCACCGTCCATGCAAGCAATGATGTCAGTTTCTGGTGAAGCTGGCGCAATCGCGGAGAAGCAGTGATGAATGTGAAAACAAGTTGCGGCATGCAATGGGCAGAAACACATGGTCAAGGTTAGTTCATTCAAAAGCACATATTGAAAAGTAGTACGTATGAGATTCAAGTCCGAGAGAGTATGTGCAAGCGCTATGTCAATGACGATAAAACAAAAATTAATTACTGAAACGATTCTGTTATGGATGCTTCTTCTGGACGAAAAGGAAGTCTGAGACAGAGAGCCCTAAGAGTCTAACGTAAGAGACAAGAGGTATCCAGAGGAAGGGAAAAAGGCTTGGAGATGACAGAACCTGTCCAAAAGTATGATATGGGTGGGGAGAAAGTACTGAGCCGATTGTTGCCAAGGGTCTCAGAAATTTCGATTTTTGATCGGTACCCATGACCTACCATGAGGTTATTATAGATCGCCCACGATGCAACCACACCATCACTAGTGAGATTTGCGGTCAGCTCCAGAAACTGGCTGACAGTCTTCGAGAAAAACGACCTGAGACGAACTTCTGTCCACCTACTCCACGATGACGCCTAGGCCCCACATAGCTAAAGAGACCCGTGCAAAATTGGAGGAGCTGATCTGGGACACGGTTCCCCTGCCTCCAACCTGTTCCCCTAACAACACCCCTCTGACAATCGCTTATTCCGCCCCTTGAGGCATTCTAGCTAAGAAAAAAGGTTGGCGATGTTGTTAGTCGGCCAGCGGTTTCTTTGATTCACAGTCCTCAGTTCTGGGAGAAGGGAAGCTGCCTGCTCATTATGTGGCGCACCGCTCTGACTTGAGTGACGATGGTGATTATACTGTTGAGTAAATTCTATTGTATGCAGATGAAAAAATAAAGCGGGGTCAAATAGGGTTCAAGACTTTCTTACCAACTTAATTTCAAAGATGGCAGCTACCACAACGGTAAACGTGCATGGTTAAATGAGGCGTTCCGTGGTTCCGTGGCGAATTCTAAGCCTCCTAGCGCTCTTTTCGCGCTTTTCCTCAGTTCCCAGTTGCATAGCTGTGGGCCCAGCAGCCTTATTCGTGGGAGGTACTGCTTCCGTGATCCGATTGCCCAGTGTGTTTTCAAAGACCTTTTCGAGAAGCTGGGGATGCTAGAGAAGGATTGAAGCACTTCTCACGGCACGCTCACACCGAAACTTAATTTTTTTCAATTGGTTATCGCCTTTACCTTGGGGGGAGTCCAAAAGAATGCAAAATTTAAGTATCAAAGACACATTGAATAGTTAGGGGGTATTGTTCTAAGAACTCTCAAAACTACGTGCTTGCTGCCCGCCCCACTGGAGTCTCATTGGTCAGTCCTCTGGTACGGTCAAATTGGGTAAAGTAATGGGTCCAAGGGATAAAATTGCCGTGGGGCAAAGCGTAAACCCCGTCTATATGATCAGCGCGAAATGTGACTGGAGAAATTTTGGTGGTTTCTTTTTCGCATTTTTTATTACTGGTGGTCTAATCAGGCAAGTCGCAATTATGTTAAGACGCAATAGCCCAACCTATTGAATAGCGGAATGTGCCTTGAAGTTGGATATTACGATTATAATCTATTTTTGGCCACTTATGCCAGCTTCCTTATAGATTTCTGATTTCTACCTTACCTGAACATTTCAGAAATACGAACAGCAACTGAAAAGAGGATTGTCGTATGTCATTCGGTACAGCTTTCATCAATGGGATTTTGCGAGGGATTCATGATGTTCTTCCAACTCTACTTCTTCGAGCTGCCGCCTTTCTGTACTGTTATGGCATTTTCATAAGAGGCATTATAACCTGAGTACTGGCAAAAAATACCTAACTTCTTTGTACTCCAGATATGGAATTCCAAGCTACTATCACGGAATAACGCCGGAACCGGGTACGATATTCATAGTCGCTTCCACAGTGATATTAGGTGAGGTGAGAGAGCAAGAAAGCGCCAGTGACTAAGCGGTGCGTTCAATAGTAGCACGTTTTTGTTAGGATCTTAATTCTTTGGCTCTCGGCCCGTATGATGGCGATTATGAAAAGCGAGAATCGCGCGGCAATAATTTACGAAACGATTGACCAGGTAAATTCTACTACTAATTATTCAGGTTCGCTGATATATTTACTGCTTGTGTAGGAAATTCGGTATCGATTAAAAAGTTCAGCTGTAGTTTCACGATTCTAAGTAAATAAAATGATGCCGAAAAAGGCTCTATAAATCTAGTCTGTGTTTTGCTTCGGCTATCACGCGGGGGTAGACTTTATGTGACGATGAGATATGTTGTAAATTGCTTCTGGATGGAATTGGTTCAGTTGACAAGTGGCGTCGCTTACCACGTACACGGTGAGGCGATCAAGACTCCGAATCGTAGCTGCCCAGATCAACTAAGCGTTCAATCCTTTCTGGCGTGATTGAGTTGTTATCAGGCTTATCGTGGGAGGATGAAAACTGACTCACGCATTGCGCACCCTTGTCGCGGTTGTAGGCCAAATCGCATTTAAATGCCA
The DNA here is from genome assembly GCA_036418205.1 of Ostertagia ostertagi. Lineage (NCBI taxonomy): Eukaryota > Metazoa > Nematoda > Chromadorea > Rhabditida > Trichostrongylidae > Ostertagia > Ostertagia ostertagi. The sequence continues at coordinate 7,656 of MU873959.1, read as the reverse complement.
CGCTATTCGACGAAGCAAGGTTTGCCAGCAACTGAAGCTTGAAGGCGAAATCGTTGCCATTGTAGGCAGACGTGCGTCAACGTGGAAAAACAAGAAAAACGCCTTCTTCTATGCGAATTGTGTGTTCGATCCGCATCCTTAGAAGGTTCGCCTGCCTTTCCACTAGGCAAGTTTCCCGTTCTCCATCCTTATCGTAGAACCCTCGTTCAAGGTGGGAAACTTTTGGGCCGCAGTATCTGTTTGAAATGCTGACCACAGCTTTGTTTTTAGTGAGCCAAAAACGGTGGGCATCATTCTCACAATCTAGCCAGGATTTCAAAAAATTCGTGTTCTATAGGCCAAGGAAATCGCATCCAAGGAAGGACGAGAAATTAGAGCATGCGAAGGAAGACTAGAGTTCAAAGATGTTCATTTCAGATATCCGACAAGGTAGGGTAAAGCTCATTGTTGAAAGCAAAGCTCTACAACACGGTATTTATCTTAGGGAGACTCCCATACTGCGAGGTCTGAGCTGGGTAGCCGAACCTGGAGAGACAATTGCGTTCGTGGGGAAAAGCGGATGCGGAAAAGCACTAGTGTTTGTTTTTTTCAATATTTGCTTAGGTTTATACCAATTTTTTTTATCGATTCACGACTGTGAGGTTTTTGCAATTCTTCACTCCTTTGTGATTCGAATTAGTCTGGAATTTCTGTCTTAGGGCACATTCCTCAATAGCAATGACGGGGGTAAGGCGCTCAAGTGTGCATCAGTAGGTGCTAGTTGACATACCAGTGAAAAAGACCATTGAAAACGCCCCCAATGAGACCCTTCTTCCTATGGCAGTTGGAGAGTTGGACAAAAACCGTCTAACTTATCTGGAGTCCAGAAGTAGGAAGGGCGTGCAGTCATGGACGGAACCAAGCAATATTAAGGAACAAGATGCAGAAACCACAATCTGGGAGTGCCAGCATCCACGTGTTGGCTCCCTAGCGCTTCTACGTACCCGACCTTTCAAAATACGAGAAGACGTCGGGTGCAGACCATACACCACAAGTGACGACGGCCTCCACAAAATGTAAATGTTTTCTGCCAATGAAATGATTAGCCTGCTGCAGTTGTATTCTATCAGTTGTCACTAATTACAACTATCATTTACCAAAAATCAGCTATCACTATGAACCACTATGTACTTGGAGGCCGTCGTCACTTGTGGTGTGTGGTCTGCATCCGACGCTCTTCTCGTATTTTGAAAGGGAGGGTATTTTCTAATCGCTAAAGTGACCCTATTTCCGTAGTCGTAGTCCTCAGTACACCCAGTAACCTTTTTCATGAAAAGAATTGGTCCTACGTTTTGATTGCGGCATGTGCCTTTAACCCTTAGCCTCTGACGTTTCGAAAACAAAGATTATTGATCTGAAGCTCAAGAGATGTCACTATAAATTCAAAGGAAAATGCATTCCATCGTATCATCCTTCCAGAGTTTGCTAGCAACGCAAACTGCCTCTATTGACGTAGCTGTTCAGATTGGTCTCCTAACTCGGCTCTATGACTGTGACCGAGGGTCAGCTCTTCTTGATGGTCAGGAGATCCGATCCATCAAAACCAGTGACTTGAGAAAGGTATTTCTGATATTTCGATGCATGTAGGGTCGTTTGGCCGTATTATTTGCCATCATGTGGTGTATTACAGATGATTGGCATTGTGCAGCAGGAGCCATGCCTTTTCAATGGCACGATCCGCGAAAATATAGTACTTGGTCGGCCAATCAGTGACGAAGAGGCCGAGGAAGCCGCTCGGATAGCAAATGCGCACGAATTTATAATGAAATTGGACAAGGTACAGTCCTAACCCTGTCTTCGTGTTCAGCTTGCTTGCTTTGACGTGACGCGATCGCAAAGTATAGCACTTGCACTATAACCCACTAGGGATTAAGGGCTACGACACCCTTATCGGAGCTGGAGGAGTGTCGCTTTCGGGAGGACAGAAGCAGCGCCTCGCCATCGCTCGAGCTGTAGCAGCTCAGCCAAGAATTCTTCTTTTGGACGAAGCTACCAGTGCATTGGATTCCGAAAGTGAGAAAGTAGTGCAGGTAAGTTGTTGGGGGAATTAGAAGCGCGTCAAGTTCTTATTGTTAGTTTTCAAAGGATCAATCCCTGGTATTATAGCTAGCACTCAATCGGGCTTCGCGTGGTCGCACAACTGTGGTCATTGCCCATCGCTTGAGTACCTTGAAAGATGTTCAACGAATTACGTTTTCAGAAGGAAAGTGCAGAAGTAGTAAGCATAGGCTGTCAAGGTTTTATCATTGACTGCAATGGCGGAATGAACGCCATATGTGGCACGCGATTTAAGGCTCAGGCAACCAAGGTCCTAAATCGCTCAATTAAGTTTGAAAGTATTTCGTTCTGCTCCTTGTCCGCACTGCCTGGAGGCAACCTTACTCGAGGTCGGCGTCGACAAGGGATAGGATGAAGGCGAAGGTATTAGGGCAGGTCCGTCTGACATACAATCTGAATCTTGTAGACAGGCCTAAACTACCACAGTTCGAGACGAAGAGCTTTACACTCCATTCCTCTCTTAGTGAGAAGCCGGTCGAATTGCATCCAGCCCCGGCTTTAATACTACTTAATGCCCCGTGACACGTTTCTCACGGAAGGTGTCCCTTTGAAGTGGCTGCTAATGTGACATATGTGCTGTGTAATGCCAACTGATCTAAGCAGGAGGGTTTCGTCCTTTAGGCTATATCGAAGTGATTTCTTCATTCTAGAGATCATGCTTCTAGGGTCAGATAAAGCTATGGTTCGCATTTTTCTGAACTTTTGGACCTCAAAACAGTGGTGAAGAAATGGTCAAAAGTTCGTTCAATCCGCCGTGGTGACAAATTTTTGCAATCCATGTTGGAGCCTCCAAATTGTAGCCAAATTCACGACGATGACATGTTAATCGACGCTGGTGCCATTAGGACACAATTTGGAGGCGCCGACATAGATCGCAAAAATTAGACATCACGGAGGATCGAACTTTGGACCATCTCTTCTCCACTATTCTGACCTTCCAAGAAGCATTCAGGAAAAACGGACCATGTTTTGTGTTCTCGCATTAGTCTCTACAAAGTGCAGGAAATCATTTTGGAAAAGCGCCTCATGTCCTGAAAGGCATCCCTTGTAAAGCTCGCTCCTGCGTGAGCGCCACCCAGGTCAGCGAAGCCTCCCTTCTGTCCTGGGTCGGTTAATTGTTACCAGACTTGTCAGAAAGTGGAACTTAACTATGCACCGGCTACCGCTTGGCCCCGCACTTCATTTTATAGTCCAAATCGCATTTGAAATGTCATCGCGTTTCTGAACTTGAGGAGAACGCACGGCGCATTTCAGGAAGGGATTGGTCGCCATCGAAGCTCTCTTATGCTTCATCTTTTGTTTTTGTATACCATAATAACACATAAGTACTTGCGAAGATTTCATACAACATATTTATGACCTTTCAGGTACTCACTTCGAGCTCTTGGCGAAGGGAGGCTTATATAGCGGTTTGGCAGCAGCTCAGGAAATTGGTGTCGATATTGGTGGCAGGACTAGGAAAATCTCCGACAGCATTGATGCAGCGCCACAGTGAGAAACCTAATTTATTTACATCTCTTATTTTATTTATTTATTTTTTTTATTTGATCTTAGGCCACAAGGCGCACAAAGTAATATAGTCGAGAACCTGTGCTGGTAGTATAGGCAGACATCATAATCTCTTATGATCTGTGCTCTGGCGTATTTTAAGTACCGTCGTCTAACTATAAAAATAACATCGGATTTTTTTTATTTTTATTTATTTTTTAGGCTCTTTTTTCAGACAGATTATATTTTATTTCCTATTTGAGCTCGATGCCTCTTGTGCGGCACGATCTGAGAGGAAGCGGAATGGCAAGAGCATCCATGTCTTCAACAGTTTCTCAGGCAGCTACACACCTTATGGAGAAGGCACCTATAGTGAAGGTCCACCTTGTGTTTTTATAGCGTTCAGCTGCCTTTTTGCCGAAGCTGTAACTTTTCAGGCAGGCCGTGGTGGAGGAATTTTCCGGGTGTACCTCTCAAGAATGCGTTCCAGTGCAGTGTTCTGGGCGTGCTTTACGGGAAGCGTTCTGCGAGGGATGGAACTGCCGTTTTGTGCCTTCTTCGTGGGCTTTTCCTATCGTGCTCTTGAGCAAACAGCTGTAAGTATAGTTCTATATCATAAATCGTCAAGAGGCATGGGTCGCGATACATAAAAGCACTGAGATTGAGAACCTTCTTTTTCTCATAACATTGAGCGTTAAACGACGGAGGGATCACGCGGCGAGTAGAAGAATTAGTGAGAGAGTATCGCATACGAGAGAGCACAGACACCGTGTATATTGCGAACGAGTAATAAATGGCGCGGTCGTTGTGTCGCGCTCAAAGGCAGGCGGTACAGCCGAAAATCCAATCTGGGGCCAATCTGGGGGGTCCTTGGTACCTCATTCCTACTTCTAGTGAGCATTCCTTCGGACTCGAATATACGAAAGATTGGAGGTCGAAAAAAGGGAAATCTACCCAATGCAGAGCGAGGCAGGTCCCGAGATTGGGACGAGTCGTGTTTTGCGTGAAGGATGCACGCAGCTAATGCTTGACCCGTGGCAGTGAATTCCTTTCGTCATTGTCCACGTCCAACAATTGGCTTCCCTAGCTGCTGGTGTCTCGCTTGGTGCTTCGTTTTGCAAGTTCGGTGTCCTTTTCAGGTTTTTACTCACTTCTTCATTTTGTACTGTAGGGGATACATTCAAAACAGGGTATTCAAAACTGCTGACAGGTGACACTAGGACTGAGCGCAAGAGAGGAGAGGGTTGCCTGAGAGAACAAGAGTTGCTAACACGCTCTCCAGTGATCCCTTCTCATCCCTAAAGCCTAGTCCCTGGTGCTGTGAGTGGCTCACTCACTTGAATGTCTCCCTTCACCCCAAAACAACATTCTCAAAAAATTTCTCTTTCACGTTTAGGAAACATTTGCTCCATACTTGTGGCTGGCGGCCGGATTGTTCTTTGCTCTGGGAGTGTACTCGTGGATATCTCTGACAGTGGCCGTAAGTGTTTTCATGGTTTCGTGGTCGTTTAGCTGCACGAG
>MU873957.1:2429-14116 GCA_036418205.1 Ostertagia ostertagi | reverse complement strand
TTTCTCTTGCTCCTTCCGACTTTCAGGCCGTTCCACAGCTCAGTCATCATTACGAAGCGCTCTTATCACCGGTTTTATCCCGGGGCATGCCTTAGGTCTTGTCACATGTGGTTCATTCACTTTCAAAGTGGTGAACAATGCTTTTTTCTTTGGCTCATGTATACATGTAAGTACAGATCAATATTGGCACGTCGATTTGTTGGTCCATCCATTGCTCCCGACGATAAGGAAAGTAGTAGAGAAGAACAGACCGCTGTTGAAGCTGGGAAACAATTTGTTTTGGCTCACTGATGCATCAACAATAGCCGGTTAGGGCGTAACTATCTTCGTCCATAAAGTACATGAAAGTAAAAATTAATGGCAGTCGGGCAGTTGAGGCAATCAGTGCTTTCAGTGCGATTGTGCTGAAAGTAATCCGTTCGTCGCGAAGGTTGAGTCTCCGATGAGCGGGTCTGCTTTGACCCCATGGATTATCGCTGTCAATGCTATCTTCTTTAATCTGGCTAATCCAATTTTACGGAAAAAACCGGTTACTGAAACCAATTGAGTTATGGGGAAAAAATCCGATTTTAGTTTATTTATTGATTCATTCAGTATTCTTATGAGAAGCTTGCAAGATGCAAAAGCAATAATAGGTCGGGGACAGCAGCAGCGTAAGCTCTCTTGAAAGTGGAGGTTTTTAGAGATCGTCGGTACAAAAATGGTCACCTCCTCGACATAGGTCATGGAGAAGCTCCATGTCGAGAAGGAGACGATACCGATGTTTTCATTCGCTTGAACAGCCCTGACCCGTAGAGCTGTTGGATCAGTGAAACCATAGCATGACTTCCATCGAAGGTCGTTCTTCTGCATGTTCTACCTTATGTCTCACCGTCAGGTCAGTTGAACCAGCTGACACACAGCGGGCTGGATTATGGTCTTCTACGAAATTTACTCACGAAGACCGACAGCCCACAAGAAGAAGCGTAGGGACTTAACGTCCCTAGTCCACGGAAATACATAATGTTGTGTTGATAGTCGTTCACTGAAAAGAGCTGGCAGGTTATAACAGAGTTCTTAAGGATCCGATCATGTGACCTCTGTCATATGAATCTAGAGAGCTATCCAGCTATCCAGACCACTTGGCCAATTGCCTAAATTGCTTTCTGGCTCTTCTAACGTGAACCGTGGGATAGGGGAATGTTAGGCAGGGTCAAGCGTGCGTTGAGGAATCCTCGACATGTCACAGAGGGGGGGTCGTATTGGCCCGCTGGGGAGAGATCGGGCCCGATTGATACAGTAGGATCATCGTCGGAGGACAAACATTAATCTTCGTGATTTAGAGGTGTCCGCTTAGCAATTCTTAGTGACTTTAGTGTTTCATCACACACAAGTCAAAGGATCCGAAATTCGCACGTTTTCTAGGGATATTTTATCTTTCAAGTAGGTCCTCAAATCCAACGAGATGTGAAGCACACGGCGCATCCCAGAGTGGGCCCAGTTGGTTGCGCGCGCTTCAGCTACGGCTATCTTGATAACGAATCTTAATTCAGGAAGAATCAAGAGGGTTCTGAAAGAGTTCATGTTAAATTACAGAGAGGAGTACACTATTCAACAAGAAACGCAGCCTTCAGCGTCAAATTCACAAGCATGTAACCTTTAAAGTTGAGACCCGCTAAACAATTTTACACTTTTTGCAGAGAGAAAAGCACGAGGATTTTGAATCTGCTCCTACTTCAGTATGTAATCGCTCCTGCAAGGAGCTATAGTCGTTGGGATAGTGCTAATGTAGCGAAAAAGTACCTTTCGGCGGTACTCGGGCAAAAATCCTCAACGTGGCCATTTTTTAAATAGTGAACGTATTTAGCAGTTTTAGTTGCCTTAGAAAGAGCAAATCTTCTAGTTTATGATGACGTATTAACTTTCCAGATTGCATGAGTTTGAACGGAGTTATGGCTTTGGAAAGCGTAAAAACTCGCACTCATCACGAATTTTCCTCGTTAATTTTGCAAAAATCCTCAACGTGGCCATTTTTTGAGTACTGGACGTATGAAGCTGCTTTAGCGACCGTTTGATAGAGAAAATCTTCTAGTTTTGTATGACGTATCAACTTTTTGAATTTGACGGAAATGAAGCAAGTTATTGCTCCGGAAAGTGTAAAAACTCGTGCTCGTCTCGAATTTTCCTCGTTATTTGATCTAAATTTGTTATTTCTTATAACTTTTGTAATTTCAGTACTGATTAGAAAAAGCTCTTCACAAAACTCCCAAATCTGCTTTCAGATTGAAAATTCGTTAACTTTGAAGAAAGTTATAATCATTTGAATATTTGTTCAAATTTCAATAGTAAATAAGCTGCTCCACGGTCAACGCCAAAGTCCAGTCAACACACAGCTGGCGAAGGCGGTTACAAGGCTTCCTTTGAGCGAAAGGGGGACGTGTAAATTGAGAACCATAATCTGTGTAGTACTAGAATTTGGTAAGTCTTGTGGAGGAAATAAAACAAAGAAGAGGTGTTGTCATAGTACGCCATTTCTAGTGACTAGTTTGACGTTTTTTGCTCCGTTTCTCGTTTGCTCGTTTGACAGGACTCGTCATTAATGATCATTCTTTGACTTTTTCACTTTTATACTTTTTAAACGATTTTTTTGTGGACGGTGGGGTAGCAGGGCTTTTTTATGAGCAGTTTTGGTGGAGAATTAAACAACTTTTCATAGTTCGGCTTTTGAAGAGGGTTGTTTCATGGACTTCGGCCTTCGGCGGAGGGGGGGGGGGTCGTATTTCCGAATTTTCCTCGACGCCTCGCTTGACCCTGGTAGAGGGAGTCACAGTGAGAAAGCCACAGTGAGAAGAATCCCTCGTAACTTCTTTCAGAGAATCGTTCCGCAAATAACCGAAAACGGATTTGAGCTCAGCGTCGCAAGACGCGTCCATCGGACTACACCTCATTACAAATGGCCGGACTGACCAATTGACCATTCCTTGTCAGTCTAAAATCTAATCTAACCGATTTTTCCGCAGACCAGCTCTTCGAAATTACCTAAGATGTTAAGTGCAATTATCGGCCTCTAAAGCTACACACCGAGCACGGAGACCTGAGCACACGTCTTCAGAGTTTTGTAAAGTGCTAAAATCACGGAAGAGATGAAATAAGTCCCACCTGTAGCTAAAGTGTCGTTCATGATGCATCTTATAAAAAACTGACTAGATGCTTACTTTTTCGTCACAATTACTTCATAGTTGCCTTTTCTGTAGTGAAACGGAGTGTGAGTCTCCTATCTTATGTGCGCAATTTTCTCCATTCCGTGTTAGCTATTTTCAAAGGCCCAGACTTTTCAAAATTCCCGCATTGCGTGAACTGCACAGGCATGCCGTTTCCATGCCCGCTACTCCTGACCAGCATTTCTTACGTGCATACTATTTGAAGGCAGGGTTTAGCGTGCATACTGTTCGATGACAGGTTCGCGTTGAAGATCAGAGGTTGGAATTGCAGTAAAATTAGACAGGCTTTCAGAATGGCTTATATAGAGAAGACGCGTTGGAAAGAAGCATCTTCAACCTGGAAGCAGGTCTCAGAGTCCTAGACGAATTCACCATATCAGCCTGTGCAATAAAAAGAAAGAGCGCAATGGTGCTCCGAAAAGGAGAAACGTCTTGTTCCACAAAATAGAAAGCGCTGCTTCTGCTTCTGCCTTTCTTTAGTCCTCTTTCTCGCCTCTCAGCTGCCGAAGAACAAACTTACCAAAACCAAAACTTTATCGGTCGAAATTACCAATACTTCATTTGTGAGCGTAATCCGCTGCTCTTTCCTTTCCGTTTCCGCTCATTTGTTGGCCTATGACCTATGTTGCACGATTAGTAGCCAAGCTACGCATACCACGGGACGTCAATGCAAATCAGGATTCAAACTATCGGAACGTCATTCTAATCTTTTCAAAACGCTCCATCCAGTCACATTGTTCCCAGTAACCACAGATTCGTCAGTCTTGTGATAACGCTTGCGTTGCGAGGATACTGTGGTTTACATTTCGGGAACTTTCGAAGGCTTATAAAAGTTTTTGCAACGAGGCGCATTCATGATCGATTTTCCCATTATTCTCATATTTCAAAGTTTGGTGTTTTATCTGTTGGACATTTATCGTGCCAAAACTCGTGAAAGTACTCTCGTGGCGAATACGTAGTTCATATATGTGTGTACTTGGAGTCAAATCCAGACTCGAATAACGCTTAGGCCAACCAAGTTTCAACTGCCTATGGTCGGTCACTCGGTTCCGATCACGTAGGTAAACTATGTAGCTCGTGCTCCGGCCTGTGTGGGCAGCAATCATAATGCTGCTGCGATTTTTGAAGAAGTCGAATGAGCGGCTCTTCTTAGAAACGCATTATTTATCACCCGTTATTCACTTTTCTTCAGCCCTGTGTGAAAACTAGCAAGCTGTGAATTGGCCATTACGTAAGTTACAGGAAGAAAATCAATCCTTTGAGTCACGAATTTGTGAAGCAGGCAGTTAAGAAATCTAGGTTCTAAAAGTGATTGTGGGCAACGCGGTAGATGGATGACTTCTTAAAGCCACGAGTCAGGATTAGGTGACCATAGAAGGCCTTTCCATCACTAATATTTCCAGGAATGCGCTCAGAGGGGTGATGCCACACTCCTGACTCGAGATTGCGTCAAGGCCTCTGGCCTACTACTTACAGCGATGGGTTCGTTTCATCAGCTGGTCCCGCCCACCGCGGGATGTGGTGCGTGTGGCTGGCCTAACGTGTGAGATCAGCTAGGTTGATTGCCGTATCAACCGATGGAACGGCTGGCATATCCGGAAAACTCGTTTGGACGTGGCTCTCCTCTACCTCCCCCCCTCCCCCGAGCAAGCCTCCTTCACTGCTAGAAGGGAAGGGGTTTCGATTTCGGTCTTGTCGACGGTTTCTTTGCGTTTTTTCTTCACTGTCGTTCCACCTCCCATCTCTACACTCAATTTCAGGCGCCATAATGCCCAAACACGAGCCTGACTTTTGTTAATGTAATCGAGAAGTTACTGAGAGAAGGACAAAACGCACAGAAAATATAGGACGCTGGGCACTAGTAAAAATGATTTCGGCAGTTTATTTTTTGAGAACTGCTGGGTTGTTGCTGCTGCGCTAGCATTCATCCCTTGTTGATGGAAAACTGAGCAGGGAAATCGTTCAAAACTTGAAGCTGTCTTCTAGAGCTATCAGCATCTTATATGGGGGTGGGGGCTAAGCTTGAAACAGCTGATCATTTTTCGAGCCATGAATTGCCACGAAAAGAACATAAAGCTTCTTTCTAGAATTGAAACTTCCACATGGTTAGAGTGCTCTACGGCCTTTGAAAATTTGATCATATGCATGCTCGAATAGTTCTTTTTTCACCAGCGAATAAATTTAGACCACTATGGTGTTAGAAAATAAAAACTAGAGAAATAAAGAAAAATGGGCCTTGTGATCTTATCTCAAGGCCCTGGAAAAAATTTTGAAATGAAAAAATCTGCGCTGTTTAATAACATCAGCCGTTCAGAATAAAAGATCTCCGAGTTTTTTTTGGTTGACGTACGTGTTCCCATACCATGCAGAAGACCATTCTAAAAAAGCGCTCCACGTCTTGAAAGACCTTCCCAGCAACAAAGGTTAAACCATGCCCAATCCAAGTGACCATACAACACCCAAGCCAACCAATCTTCGACTTCTATTCTGTACCGACTTTATGTTATTTATTCTGCGCTGTTTAATAACATCAGCCATATTTGGGATACATCAAAATACATATAAGTTGGCTTCTTCCAGCAGCTACTACATATGGCATAGGATGATTTGACTTATACATATGAAGGCTAGAGCATAGGCCAAATTTATGCTCGAATGCTTCAACGATTCGAATGGAGGTCGAGTGCGCGGTTCTTTTGAAAAATACAATGAACAACGAATATCCTTCTTCCAAATTCGGAAGGGGTGCGGGACTTTTGGCTCGTCCGGACTGGCACGCGGCGAGTTGCGCGGCGGCACGCGCGGCGATCTGGACGGGACAAGGCTTCGCGGGTTCTTCGGGTAGAATTCAACACGTTAATGCGTGTGCAGATTGCGAATAAACTCCGCATGGTTCTGCTGTTTGAAAATCTTTCCGCTCACGGGGATTGGAGGCAGCAGTATCGGTGAGGAGATTTCAGCGCAAGAGATGAGTGAGGACCCTCATGTAAATGTAACTACTACCATCAAAGCAAATAAGAGTCACTAAAATTGGGAGTTCTTGTTGAGGTTTAATGTCAACTATATATGTTTTGCTGATCGAGGAGAAACATTCAAAACAAAACAACAAAACAGGGTCGATGGTAGGTGACACTAGGACTAAGCCCAGCAGAGGGGAAGAACGCCAGGGAACCCTTCTGCTGGGCTTGGTCCTAGGGTAGCTATCCCCCAGAATCCCTTCTCCTCCCTAAGTCTCGGTCCCAAACACAGTAATTGTCTCACTCACATCCCCCAAATGGAACGTCCCCCCCCAACAACATGACCGCCCTGATTGCCATAACAGCACTATGCTAGTTCCTTCTCATTTATCCGCAATCTTCACACGTTGACGTGTTGAATTCCCGCGATGCGTCGGATCGCCGCGCCGCTCGCCGCGCAATTTGCCGCGTGCCAACCCGGACGAGCCAAAAGTCCGTCGCCCCCTTGGTTTTGAACCCCGTGATAATACGTACAAGATCAAAAACAAGAGTGTCGGTAACAAAGCATAAAATTTTTCCTAAACCATAATTTACTATTTTATTTATTGCAATGCATCTGCAGGTCTCGATATGACTAACCACAAGATTGTCTCTACATTAATGTCAACACCTTCTTTGAACATTTATAACAGAAAAACATAGTGTACATAGTTCTGCATTGTCCTCTGAAAAATTCCTTATAAAGCTCAGAACGGTGAAAAAACTTGTTATTTGGTAGATTTCTATGATGTATGGACCGAAACGCAATCTCCGGAAAGGACTTGTTCCGGCCATCTGGCTTGACCCTCCCGCGGCGCTGCGTGCGATGTTCGCCCAGCGACGGGCTAAATACCTGCAGCAGGTCTCTAGCCGTTTAGGAGAAAAAGCGCTAGCGTTGAAGGGGGTGATACCGTGAGGTCGCATGAATGCGGAAATTAACGACAGAAAAGGTGTCACATTTTGGGATCTTAGCCGTTTTTTATTGTTCTTTCTTCATTCTGGAACACTGCCCACCTACACCTTAATTCTAATAAACTGCCTCCTAATCGTAGATTCCGCTTTCAAGCGAAAAATATTTTGCATGTGTGCTAAGCGGGAGCCTTAGGTAATCATGAACAAGTAACTCCCAATCTTGCTAGACATTGCTCCACTTTAGGTCATGAGAGGAACTAAACGCAGTTGTTGAGCAATTGAAGCGATGCTCCCCCTGTTAGCCGTTTATTCGCAAAAGCAAAAACCGTGCTCTGAGAATCGCTTCACTCCCCAAAACTGTTGACGGTGTCACGATCATCTGCACTGCACCTCAACGCTGGGGATACGCCTCGCTGAGATTCCAAGTAAGCAATAGCGCATGAAAGTTAGCGCGAGCACGATACTTTCACAATTTTCAAGAAAAATAGTGTCGCCAGAATTCAACGCAATCTGATAAAGAGAGATGCGTAAAGAGGAGCTGACCGATTAGAGGCAGCTGTCACTAGAATTAAGTAACGGTGATCAGTGTTAGGAAGGAAGAAAAACAATGAAATCGAGAGAAACCCGAAAAAGGCCCTTCCCCTGTCCGCAAGATATTCCCGTATTGCGACATCCCATGCGATTGCTGCTCTTTTCTACGCAACGTCTCTCTGCTAAGACGCTAAGGCGCTCTAAGCCAGCGAGGCCAGTCGTGGACGGGCCGCCTGATATGCGTCGGGAGAGGCGCACTGCTAATCGCCGAGGCGCGAATTCTCCGCTGAGAATTATGGTGCCGGTCCGCACCGGTATGGCCCGCTCTGTTAATTCATAAGTAATATTCCTCTTCGAGACATCGATCTGTCGTAGAATCCTCTCCTTTGAGATGTTCCACTTGAATACTGGGCTGGAAATACCATTCACACGCATAATAGGGTGAGCGGTTTAGCCGACACAGGCAATGAACCGTGATGTACAGCAATTGATTTCGACTTCTTTTAATTGCTAACTGCTGTTTTCGGCAACAGTTCACCTTGCCAAAGCTGTGGGTATGTGTAAAAAAAAAAAGAACTTGCCTGATAAGCGAGGGTCTCAACTGGGGCGAAAGTCCAGTTCGTAAACCAGCATTCTATCAAAAATTCCGCTGGATGAATTGCGACCAAACGCAAGTTAACAAAAAGAAAAATCCTGCGAAACTTTGAGCTCCATTTTTGCCACAACAAATTGCTTTTCGACCTGGGATCTTTCATGTGTAAGTTGAAGATTGCGTTCAAACAGTGTTCTGCAGACATTCAGACATCAAAGTTTTCCTCAAAACAAAATATTGGAAAAAAGTGGAAGACTTTAAGCGGATCACAGCCACATTAAGTTATGTTGATCGCTTCGCACATTTCCATAACATCTAGTGGCCTCCACCGTTGGTGAAAACCCGTCGGAGTCTGTTCCTTTTCGACCGTTTCGACAAATCTTCTTCCAAGGTAATCCCTTTGGAACTGACATGTGATTAGTATTCTAGTTTATTTTCTTATAGTTTTAATCAATTGTCAACAAACTTTTTATATTGAGCAGGACTTTAAATCTTCTCTATTTCCCTGCCTTTCATAAATAACGAATGTGATCTCTCAAAATAGCCATTCTAGTGATTGGCATTTCTCTGCACTCTGGGTTTCTTGGAAACTCTCGCATTAAGTTGTTTTGAACTCTCATGAAAAATTTGCCCCTCAAATTATTTCAAACTGAAAAAATATGCCTGAAAAAAGGTCTTAAAATCTCTTCTCCTCTTTCAGAAGTGCTCAAGCATGTCTTTGGGGTAAGCGACATTGCATAGCGACCGGGTAAGCAATATAGTGGGTGTCTTTCGCATGAACTGGTCATTAAGTACTTCTTGCTCGTCTCCATCACTCATAGAATTTTCCAGTGATTTCAAGGCGCCCATCATTGAGCTTAAACGGTCTGTAGACAATTTGACGAAAAAAAAACACTGAAGGCAAATTCTCGGGGTTAGCCCGACTTGTGGGAGGATACCGCGAGAGAAATTGTAAGGTCCTTACCTAACTGAATCACTGTAGCTTCGCTGCAAAAGTTGCGCGGATTAGGGCGCTAGTCCTTACGGGCCTGCAACCATCCAACGCTTCCCACCCACCTCGATATCTGCGTGCTCTCTCGAACGGCGTGATCTCTCGCGTGTTTTGTCTTCTTTGACCGCCCTGCCTCCATCATTCCACATCCGACCTTTTGAAGGTTAAGCCTTCAATTTCAGCGATCCCAAAGACTTCTCTAGCTCCTTTCCACCATTCAGGCCTCCCCACGCCAGGCGTCCCACGCCCCAGTCATCGTTACGAAGCGTTCTTATTACGAGTTTTATTCCGGGGGTCGCCTTTAAGAGAGGGCAAACCAATAACGGCACTTCCTAAGGAAGAAATAGTGGAGCGCTAGTCCATAGTCAGTTTGGATATCAGGAAACCATGTTACGTTTCCTTGCCGCTGTCGTGCACAACCTAAGCAAATGAACACCCTAGACCTGGTGAGGTTATATGTCAAAGAAGCTGAGGCATGCCAAAGCCTCTCTAAAGACTACGACAAGAAGAAGCATAGCTACGAAGTGAAATCTGAGCTTAGCTATTGGCGGAAGAATCTACTTCGAATCAATCAATTTTCGGCATCAGATGCTGAAATTTGAAAAAAAAAACTATGATAAGGCGAGAAAAGGTGGGGGACGGCTCGTAAAATTTCGACAGCGTTTTCCACTTCGCTTTAAATTTTTGAGGAATCAACAGTTTCTTCCAAAACTTTGTATTCTAGAGAATGATGGCTTCTGTTTAAGACGAGTTGTAAATTATCAATGCTAGGAGGTATACATAATCGTAATTCTTAAGGTTACAAGGCTTCTGTCAACCAGATGGTAAGAGCATAGCTGGAAAAGGCCTTGGGTTTCTAAGGGGAGGTTGGCGGACCTACTAGATGGTATCGGAGACCTGTCAAGCCCAGGGGCTTGCAGTGTATGGCCGGGCCACTGCCCTTCCTCCTCCTAGCCAACCACGGACCCTCCCCCCATTTCCCCCCCCCCTTCATCTCATAGTTGTCATGATACTGTGTCATATATCTCTATAATCTTTATTTATTCTGTGCTCTTTTATTATTCTCTATTGTAATTGTAACCATTCTGTAGCCAATTATTCTGTAATCCCTGTACAATAGTTATATAAATAAATAAAAAGCACACACACTTTGTGCCTTATTGGGTTTGAGCATTTTGAAAGAGATAAAGAAAGAGGAGATGCTGTGAGAGTGTGCACTTGTGAGAACTCCCAGACATCACTAAAACGCTGAAGCCTCACGGTTGGCAGAAGTCGTAAGACCGATTTTTCACGAAACTCCAGACACAATAAAACTTATACATTTTTCATGAGCTTGACGGTGGTGAACATAATATTTATCGTCTAATTATAATAATTAATTATTAATAATAATTATTCGAAGCCTAAGCTGATTGCTCTCAAATTTCCTCGACTTGCATTTTGTAGTACCTGCACCTATAGTGGTTTGTGTACCTGTCTGTGGACCGGCCTTACGTACTACGCTTTGCGTCAAAGCACTTATCGTTGTCTTTTTGCAAAAAGAGAAGCTGAGCAGAGATAGGTGGCCGAAGTGGGATGGATTCTAAACAGGGTCATTCCGAATGTTTGGGAAAAGTTTGGAATCGGGACAAACAACCGCAGAGGAGAGCACAACTCACCTCCTCCAATGGTTGATGGTGCCGATAGTGTCGCTGACCTCTGTGGTACGTTCCAATCCCACCCATAAAAAGGATAAAGGATAAAGCATTTGCCGTTGATCAATCCCTTTTTGGGATGCGGCACGCATTCTACTTCCATTTGTACATTCGTAGTGGCGTTTGAATGCGATGTGGCCTATACAATGACTTGCGGGGGCCAGCCGATGTACAAGTCAGTGTTTTTATCCTCCCAGACAAGTCTGGTACCAATTAACCGACCGGATGGAAGGCTTGGTTGGCCCGGGCGACTCACGACCCAGGATTTGATCCCCGGACTGATACAATTCTGTAGATTGGATAGGGCGGAAGTGGTGTAGTGGCAAGTCGCTCGCGTGGTAAGCGTGCCAATTGCCACTACACCACTTCCGCCCTATCCCACCCATAGAATTGCGAACATGAACAAGCGTTAATCAGGAGCTATGAGGAGGGGGTAGAAGAACCCAAAAACTGCAAAAGTGAACCAGGCCTTAATCAGGAGGTGGATGAGGGGGTAGGAGAACCCACTCGTTGGTCAAAAGTGCTAACCGACAACTGGCCCTCCTTGCGAGAACTACTTGCAGTGCTCTTCGTGTAGTCCTTTTGTCTTGAAGAGTGTTTGAGCAATAGAATAGAAAGAATACTTTTGAAATAATAGAAAGGATTGAACACTACAATCAGACTGAGAACGCGAATAGGCCACTATTGTATCACGTTAAAGTACATGAATCATCACGTCATAAACCTAGTTCGTAAAAGTTATGATGACGTGATGCCCTTCCTGCCTTACTC
>MU873953.1:0-12412 GCA_036418205.1 Ostertagia ostertagi | reverse complement strand
TTCGTTTCTATCAAGAGCTTGGAAGTATTCGAGTGCCCTTTTAGCCCACACAATAGCTTTCGAGGAACAGCTCATGGTGAATTCAATGCTCAGTGAGCCTGATACCGAACAAATGACTACGGAGACATGCAGCTTATCGTTAGTTGCTCTGGATGGAGACTCGTGCTAAAGACTAGCGAGTGGTAAAGGCTCATTGCTCCAAACGCCAACTCTGAGGGCACACGGGAAATGCGAATATATTTGAAATTCATTTTACACCAGTAAAAGACTTTACAAGTAGGCGCAACCTACCAACATCCAAAAATACAGATCGCTTACGAACTGCAATCTTCTTTAAGTGTTCCTTCATTAACAACTGAATTTATCTAGTCATGTTGAAAAAAGTGTACTATATACCTTTGCAAACGGATATCCAATCTTATACGGCGTTGTCCAACGTCAGAGAGGAAAAAGATAAATTAATTGTTGAATTTGTCCACCACACACACACACCACAATCACTTTAGCATGGGGTGAAAATGGAGCGTTTTTATAACGAACATAAAAGCACCGAGTTAAGGGAGCACGTTACGGTCGATTTCGTACACGCGGTAAACCATGGAGAAGAAAGAAATATTTCATCCAGCAAAGGGGGATGTATTTGGTGTTACAGTTCATGTCCGCATGCATGGAGATGGTATCAGTCGTGCGCATACAAACCATTCCCAAACTCCCTTAATTAGAATTTTCATATTTTAGATCCGAATTATATTTAGATTCAATTATGTACGATTGAAGCCGCGTTCGTCAAGAAAAGGTAAGTATACTTTCTAACCACTTTCTTGAACTTTTCTATTTAGTAAATATATTTACATGCAAGTACGTCTTGTCTCAAAAAAGCAGTTGACACAAACGAATGGGAAAATCGGAAGAGAATTCCTTTCTATCGCGGTTGCTAGATACAGCTTACACTAAGGGCCGTATGCTATCCTCCCCGAAGGGGTTGGGGGACGAAAAGTCCTTTAAATTTTCTCTGTCTTCCCAATCTGGGATTGCCCTGATAAAGGACCTACATTTAATGTATGTATGTAGGTAAAAGTAAACATGCACTGAAAATGAAGAAACTATATCGTTCAAAACAAATAAATTTAAAGGAAACTTTGGATCACTTAGCTTCGGGGAAGCATAGCATACGGACCTAAATGAGACCTCTGCGTCGCTGTATAATTATCTTTATCAAAAATACTGGTTATTCACCAGATTCCGAGAACTTCTTCCGTGAACACTGCCTCCAAAAAAACCCCAAACATGATAACGTCGAATACGGTTAAGAGGAAAAGTAAGAAAATCCAAAGTCGATACAAATACTCAAGTACGACCACCTGAATAAACAACAAAATCGTCAACACACATTTTTGAACACAAGAAGGCCATAAAATTCTTTAATCAGCATTGCATATAAGTTACAAAACCTTTGAAGAAAACCCAACATGATGTGAAGACGCACACAAATAATCTATACGGATTGAATTTCCATTTGAAAACAAAAAAAGAGAATACGGGCGTGGGGTACGAGCTGAGCGAATTCGTCGGAAGCAAATATGTAAGAAGAGAGCAAGGAAGAAGAAGAGAGAAGTAAAGAGAGATGGAATACAGAGCTAGAGAGACGTGGGCGACATGAAGCGGCGTACCAAAGCGACAATGTCTGTATTTACTTCACTAGATTCGCGCGCTATTGAGCGAGCGCATCAGAGCGAGACACCCAAAGCGTTGCTCGCGTAGGTCGCACTAAAAAATTAGAAAATCGCAACTAAACAAAAAAGAAAATGAAGGGTGGGGAACTGTCTAAGGTGAGCAAGTGAAAACCCACAAATACACAACTTCTATACAGAACGTACCATACGATGAGAAGCTGCTGTTGAGAACTACTGCCTGTAAACGAGCGAGCAGAGCATCGAATTCTAGCCACAAATGAAACGTCTACGCCGCCGAGCAGAGGTGGGCGGGGCTCTTCTTGAAGCGTACGAGAAAGCAATCGAACGAAGCAGGTTTCCCACCCAAAGAAATTCAGCTCAGCGCAGATATCGCTTATGTGACTTAAAATTCAAACACTTTAAATAAGAAAATAGAAGCGTGCCGAGAAATTCTTCACAATAAAACACCTAATTTGTCACAAAGCATGCGCACGGCGGCCAAGCTTATGCGTGAGCTGTGATGTCACATAGAACCTTACAGCACGTCAATCAATGTGATATAAAAGGTGTTATCGAGTTAATATCAATCCTAACTTATATAAATAACTATGAATCGAACTAGTGACCGGCCATATCGAACCACATTTTTTTCTGGACAAGAGCACTTTCATGACGTGAAAACTTAAACACAATAATGATGATAATTAAGAAGACGATGACAAAAAAATCTAGACGATAATTCAGTGGCGAACGTTCGTGCTAGAGATGAAGAGAGAAGGAGAGAGACAGCGTAACGTCAGGCGTTTAAGAGCGTAAAGCTACGGCGAATAAAAAAAGAAAATCAATAAAAACGGGCCAAACTGAAAACACCGAAGTGGTACACGCTTCGACGATGTCTGTGTGTCGACATTCATATGTAACGTGAATTATTGTACTGGTATCTAGTAGAGCAACTGAATGAAGTTCAAGTGACAATATTGTGTAGATCAATAATAGAGCTCAATCAATTAACGATATCTGCGCGAAACCCGTCAGCGTTCGCTCATCAGGGATCTGAAATCAACAAACAGCAATGATGACCAACATAAAAGAGGGTGGCACTGAGTGAATGGCTGGGCCAATCTAGAACCTTAAAGACTCCAAATAAAGTGTGCGCAGCCTTTCTCATTTTGCTCATTGCTTAAATTTGAATTCGATATTTATCCAAACGCGTGAGAACAGGGAGTGTGATCAACACCTGGTAGTCCCTACACGTATCATACTTTCAACACTACTATGAACACATTGGCGACAGCATGACGCGCGCGTCAACGTGTTAAAGGCAGCGATTACGATAAATTCAAGAAGGGTTTAATGTGACGTGGTGGTGCTCAATGGTACGCCAGTAGCGAAAAAAGCAGAAAAATCCGTCAAGAAAACGCAAAACGGGACCCCTTTTTTGGCCGTTGGTTTTCACTCATGAACAGGTAACAGCTCAGAAAGCGGACGTATGAACGAGTTCGCAACGCGTTTGATGGCACCATGCCAAACACGCTTAATCGAGATGCTCCATTTGCGCCGCTGCTGGCCACGCAGCTCGTCCAAATCAACAAGTAAACTAGTGGGCGGATCGCTTTTTTGGGGGGGATCGCTTTTGGGGCGGAGCTTTCGAAGTCCTGCTCAGCAACCAGCGCACCTTTCGTTGTGAAAGCGCCACATCTCGCTTCCCTGGCAGCCAAGTAACTGATTCGTGTGGTGCATATGCTTCCCGATGCGCTCCCTCTTTATCGTAATCGCTGCCTTAAAACACACTGTTGAGCCTTTCAAGCAAACAGTTGGTCCTAGAGCACAAGATAATTAAGGGACGAAGCCCAATAACCAGGCTTGGACAGCGCGTTTGACCTACCCAGCGTTCACGGAAAACTCATAAAGGTCACTAAGTAGGTGTTTCCAGCAATAGCATAAGGCGGTGCGAAGGATATGGCTAGATGGCTTTATGGTCCCCGTGAGGCGATTTCGATGTGAACATCTTCGCCGCATCACGATGGGGATGATTGCAATATG
The DNA here is from genome assembly GCA_036418205.1 of Ostertagia ostertagi. Classification (NCBI taxonomy): domain Eukaryota; kingdom Metazoa; phylum Nematoda; class Chromadorea; order Rhabditida; family Trichostrongylidae; genus Ostertagia; species Ostertagia ostertagi. Next base: position 8,696 of record MU873953.1, on the reverse strand, counting down.
CACTAGCAATGCAAAACTATTAAATTATTACACTGTGCGCGGTATGATGTACGAAAAAGAATGACAGAGTAAATTCAAATAGTTGCATGACAGTTTTCCCATGACTTACCTCATTTGGAGCGACGCCAGAGTTGAGTGCGAATGTTACTGATCGCTTTTCACTCTTCTGCTCAGCGAGGTCAATGAGCTTCTGCAGGTTTGCAGCCACAATCACCAGATCATGGCAGTCAATTAATTCAGCAGTCACCAATTCATGCGCAATCCCTTCCACTGAAAAAAAAGATGTAACAGCCATGGAATGCTATGTGAAGCGATAACGCGGTAGCGGAATGATTTTCCCATAAAGCCAGTTGTACATGAGAAGATCGTCAAAGTCAGCTATTTTCCTGCAAACGATTGGAGAAAAGTAACCCTTGGTCATCAAGCATACATATAGTCGAGCGACACCATCTACCCGTGCCTCTGTCCTAGTCAAAAGACAACTATGGAAATCAACGTAGTATCCTATATCTCTTTCAAGAAAAAATACAAACGGAAAACAATACAGGAAAACAACCACAAATTGACTAACCTGTGTCTGCAGTTCGAGTATAGTCAAACTTGATATCATTTAGTTCACGCTGCTGATTCCTCACACGCAGTACCTACGAATCATAGCACCATTTACCAAAGTTTAACAGAAATCGAACGCCGATCAATTAAGGCTTCCAAGTAATTCGATGTATATTTGGCCGCTTTTCGTGATTTAAAAATGAAAGGCTTGTTTGCACAACTTTATATGCGGTACAATATTAGCTATTATTACTCAACCGCAAAACGCCTCACAAATCGCATCCGGAAAAATCAATTTTATCTACTCCTCTAATTAGCCGAATTATTATTGCAGCCGGCCGGCCAGCGCCATAGCGTTGCCTTCAGAATTGAGCATAATAATTCTCTATCCGCCCAGAAAACCACATATCCATTTCAGAAAACAACACTTTTGATGTTGAAACCTGCTTTCATCTAACCCCTCCTTCCCAAATCAAATGCCATGATAACACAAATTGTCAATTAAAATATCCAAAATAACGAAACAAAATAAAAGAGCAGAAACCCACAAGATTCAAGGTTTCACCCGGAGCACCTATTTCCTCAGTATTGGGATTCTCGGCGTTGGTCGTTGAAGTGACCGCGCCTTTAGCCGTTTGCACATCATCTTCATCACTTGATTCACTACCTGCTGGAGAGTCGTATTCAAATTCCCAGTTACCATCTTTATCCTTCCGCAGTTTTCCCGATGCAACCTGAAAACAGGTTTCGAATAAGCTCATGCGGAGCACACAAAACGAACTCAGTAACTGGAAAAATTGTGTCAGAATATTTGAGACACCCACCTTCTTAGTATTATGATGACTGATCACTGGTACAGCTGCGAGATTCTCTATCAACGAGTGAACAAGATATTTGCGATCTTTCGCCTTTTTGAAAAACGAGTACTTAAGAAGTTCTGAGGCTGTCGGACGTTTCGTTGGATCCTTCTTTAACAAGCCTTGTTAGCAACAATAAGGCAACCATCTCAAACCGTAATAAAGAAAAGATTTTGCGCTCTAAAAGTAAGCTTCTATTTAAGGAAGCACAACACCTGAAACAGTCCTTCTAAGCGCGGAACGACTTCCCATAGGCTTTATACTGATCTTTCCTATCAGCATTTGTCTCTAATGTAGGCGGATCATTTTGCAACGTGAGCATCAACACCTAAATAATTTTTTCAGAAGAAAAAACATAAACAGCACACGCCTATTTGCCATGTACAAAATCTCTATCCAATTAGACGCTGAGTAGTTCGAACTTTTTTAGCACTAGAATTCTTGATAATCTAGGTGAGTTCTCATTTCAGTTACTGCTATACATTCAACTGATCTACTTTTGACTTACGACGATGACATAACCGTTACTACCTTTCACATGATTTTTGTAAATGTTTCACATATAAATAAATGCAGAAATGAACGAAAACATAACAACAAGTTTCTACAAACTGACCTTCATGGGTGGAAACTTGTGATATGGAGCGGTACCAGTAGCAAGTTCAATAGCAAGAATTCCCAAACTCCATATATCAGCTTTGAAATCATATCCTTGAACTTGTTCCATCACTTCTGGTGCATCCTAAAATAGTTACCTCCTTGTCTGATTCCCACCCACCCATGATCATGACCCAACCCAAGTCCCACCTAACCCCACGCGCGCCGCACCCGTCTCCCGCCCTACCAGATCTTACACCCACCCCACGCCGCGAACGTGGATATTCCCGAACCATCTCGTTAGCACATGATTAATATGATAAAGAATTCTACTGTTAATTGTGAAATAGCCAGCAACATGATTCAAAAACATCCACGCTATCCCCCTACCGTTATACCCCGAATTAACGAGGCCAAAACCCACCAGCAAGGTGTGCCGACGAATGTGTGACGAACCTTCTGAAACGCAAACACTTGTGTTACACGACAAAAGACCTATTTCGAGATTCGGTCCACGATGCAACATACGGAAGATTTAGGGAGCGATAAATTGAGCGTCTTCATAAAATAATTTTGGCAAAATTCTTAACTTATGGTGAATTTTAGTTCGTATTTCTAGACGCTCAACCTAACCACCAATCCTAATATCCTCCGGAACTGTCAGCGTTTCATAATATACGGACTCAGCTGTAAAAGCAGTAGGTCGACCATAGACTATAACGTCAGCTAACGCAACCACATTTCTTTCGCAAAAGTCCAACGCATCTTAGATTTACTTCAAAGCAGCACTTTTCCACAAAATCCAAAATATCCTCATAAAACCTTCGTCACCATAGGCATGACGTATACAACAAACAACAAATTCTAGAATTCGGCTGAGTTGGAAATTGGATTCGAATAGATCACATTTTGTGCAACAAAGGCCAGCCGGGAACAAGTATTCATTATCTTTTCCAGTAAGCCTCGGAAAGCAGCATGAAAATGCAACAGCGCCCATGAAAAAGTTCAGATGGAAAACTCGACAACTATCTATGACTGACTAAACATCTTGGGTATTAAGTGTAGTGCGTGAAGACAGAGGAGTGAAGAGGGAAGATTTCACAGATGAGAGAACAGAGATTCAAGTCAAAAAACATCTTCAACAACAGTTTTCATAGCATAATATGAGCTCACAATGATAGACCTCCGTTGCACTGTTTTCGCTTATTCGAAAGAATCACCAACTCTAAGGCCCGTTTAAAGGGTACCGTCCCTATATGTGAAATAGGTCACCTAATGAATTGTTGCATACGTATGCACTATGTGATAGCCGGCAGTTCACATGTGCAGGACCGTCTCAAAGAACTTTGCATACCTGACGTGATAGATCACCGCCGGATGACGCTAACCAACCAGATACAACCAAAATCAGCTATCTGCACAGTACCATCATCAGAAATAAGAATATTACCCGCCTTAAATTCACAAATAGTTATACAAAGGTGAGTGGGAACGTTACAAATTAATATAAGGCATCCGAAAACCACAAAAACTCGCCTACCTTTATATCGCGATGAATTTGACCACTAGAATGAAAATAGTCAAGACCTTTCAATACTTCACGCAATACAGTAGCGATTGTTGTTTCATCTAATACACCATACATTGCTTGCTCCTTCCCGATAGCCTGACAAATCGAGGTATGGAACGCTTTCAAACCATACACGAATAGATCTCGAATGTGAATTTCCCACCTACCTTGATCTTCCTTTTTCAAGATGTCCAACATTGAACCACTGTCGTCAAAGCAATCGCATAACTACCCAAAGCTCTTCTCCCACAACGAACGATGTATGATAACTGACTACATTAGGGTGCGCACATAATGACATCGCCTGAAAACAATTAAACTTCTTCCACATGATTTTTTTTTCAAACAGGCATGTCTTAATTTGAAGCTTGAACTCTAGAATGCAGAAATTCAATGAAGCCCTAAAGCAATTATCTAGAGACAGTTTTTACACTGGACAGAAACAACTTCCAGCGGTGCAACTACTAAGTATTTACCAGACTCGTTTGAATAGCCGGTAAGAGTGCTGTTCGATTCGTCCAGTTTTGCCTAACTCAGCATTCCTGCATTATTATTCACGTGAAACGGCGATGATAAAGATGAGTGTCAAGTAAAAACAAGTTACAGCCATTCATAGCTTCTCCTCTGCAGCCTGATTAAGCATAGACGTACGGTTATCAAACGTCCAGAAATGCAATTCTACCCACAGAACAGGTATGTATGCTATACGAAGTTATTACGTGAGAGTAACTGTTTGTAATTCATGTAATAATATGCAACATAGTAAAATGATTATCGCAAATTCAATACTTACTTGGATCTCGTGACTAAGTTCATCGACTGACGTCTGGCACTTCTCCAAATTGATACATTTAATCGCACAACGTTCATTGCGTGGAATGCACAGCGCCTGTACATAAGTAGATATGTAACCTTTTCATATTCACTATCTAGATATGCCATGTGTCATATATCTGATTGTTGTTTCAAAAATTGGATTATGAGTGCAAAAATTGAATAAATCTTGTAACATAGGTTCAAATTGGAATTCAAAGATTAACAATCCCTCTCAGAGCTTTGAATAGCAACGAAAGTATTTCAAAGGTTATCAGTGCGATCTCGTAACACTCGTAATAAACAGGTTTTACAGTGATGGCGATGGGCATCACAGAACTGGATAGAAGCATTCAGGTTCACATTAGAAATTCACAAGAATTTGTAAAAAAGGTCATGACTAGGGAGTGAAGAAATCCAAAATATCAAGAGAGTTACAGCATTATTCTTGCTGTTCTTTTCTCAGTGTAAGCAGGAACGAAAGGAATGAAGACTTCGTGTCCCTCGAGCGAGGAGGGTCCACTGGACAACTCTTGCACGCGACAGGGACGAATGGAGACGTTGCTGGCGCCCGCTCGAGCAATTCGATGATCAACGGGACGACAGGTGATACAGGTGATATGCAACTAGGCTAATCGCAACCAGCAAAAGAGCATTTTGTGGGACTGGTAAAATGACACGGCAACCGCACTTTACGGATAGAAACGGTCTTGTTCTCTTGAACTTGAAATGAAACTTCGTAAAAAGGTTTCCATAAATGTGAGATTTCAAAACAAAGTCTTGCCAATTCGAGGAAAAAGGTTGAATGATGAACTGTTCACTGACCTTGTACACAGTGGCCGTTGCGCCGACTCCGATCGCATCTTCGAGCTGGTAGTGTTCTTTTCTGTTTGGCCACACCTGACCACTGGCTGACTGCTGTTGTTGACCGGGCGTTCCGACATTACCTGCTGCCATCAACGTCGACTGCTGATGTAGTGCTTCGCCTGAGCCGCTGCTTACCATCGAATTGGCCAACCCACCGGCAGCGACAACGCCGCCACCTCCGCCTTCAGTCGACCCCATCTGCAATCGTCAATACAAAAATCGATTGCATTTCAATACATTTCTCTCTCAATGTGATCAGCACATAATACAAATATCAACGAGCAACCACACATGAAATTACTGTCATAAACAAACACGGAACAAGTCTCACTTTACACTCGCTTACGATCGACATTTGGCGGAAGAATTGGAAGAATAGGAACTCTTCTATCAGAATGATACCCCAAAACGCTCGACTGTCTAGCACCACAGGAATTTTAATTGGAAATTATTCACAAATCTCTTGAAAGAACACCGCACTCCCACTCAAAATTTGAAGGAACGCCTGGAAATCTGAAGAGGAGTAGCACTAACTCAACGAAGAGAAGACGTTCTCGAAACCTTCCCAGTAATAAACTGCAAACTGTGAGGTTTATAGGGTAGCCATCGAGAGCATACTGAGCATAGACTTTAGAACGAATCTGTTGGCCAAAAAAAAGTCTGTCATTTTAGAATAATCACAGTTTCATTCATCCAGCCCAGTAATCGACCCAATAAAAGGCAGAAATGGCTACTATTGTACCAACCGAGACAATAGCGAAAAATTGAAAGATAAACCCATCAAAAGCTTCGCGAGACATACCGCATGTTATTGAAGAGAACTCACTGGAGCAAAAATAACGCAGGTTGTCTAGACCAATTTAAAACGCTAATTTGGTGAAGCTCGGCAACTGTCGTTCAAAATTAGCCGACAAAAATATTAATTGAATAAAAAAACAAAAAGAAAGTCAGGAAATAGATGTGACACGGAGGCATTATACAGTCACAATTGCAAACCCCAAAAGGGCAAGGTTCAATATATTCACGATCGACAAAGATAATGCGATGTTGCGAACAAAAACCGTCATGTTAATTTCTGATATGCTTCCGAAACTTGCGCGTGATTGGCGCGTAATATACGTAGCTTCACAGCATGTCTTACAACTGACTCCATTTTTCACTCAGAGAAATCGAGAGCCGAGAGCGAAAATATGATTTTCTAAGAATGAACAGTGGGAATCATCATCTGCGACAGTATGATCAATTGAGAACTTGTCTAGAACAGCAAGATGAACATGAATCGGAATGAAAATAGATATTTGGGATCCATTTGACAAGTGAAACTATGCACGTAGAAAATCTGCTCCAAACAATACTTCTGAGTTCATAGAGTTAGGCTGGTCGAGGAACTGTAATTCCCCGAACTACGTTCCCAACAAAGAACCACCATACCACATGATCACCAGAAATAGACTCCTGACAAATTGGTCTGTCATCGAGTACTGCCCTTTGCTCATGACTGCCTAAGGTTGGTGTCAGAGTCCGCGATCCGTCGCAGGTTTCGCTGATTTGCGCGCGATTTTTCGCGATTCACGCGACGGGTCACGGAAATCACAAGTGCCCGATCAATACTGCAAGGTGTTCTCCAATCCTGCCGCCACTTCTGCTTGATGGTGATGGCTGAATGACGACTGCTCATGATTCCACTTGTTTCATATTCAGTGTTTCAAATGTTCAAATGGGGCACTTGCAATTTTTGCGATCGCGCGAATCGCGCGAAACCTGCGACGGATCGCGGACTCTGACACCAGCCTAAACCTTCACGGTGCTTTGGGGCGATTATTTCCTTGAGGGAGACATTCAAGACAGGGGGTGACGCTAGGACTAGGCCCGGCAGAGGGAAGAAACATAACAGTGAACAAAAATTGCTCACAATCTCACTCAGGATTCCTCCCCACCTAAATTTAGTCCCAAGTACTGTGAGTGGCTCACTTAGTTAAATGTTGCACCCGCCAAGACATGAATGCCTTCTTTGGCGCTCATGTCCTTAGGGGGACATTCAGAACAGGGCATTCAAAAACCGCTGGTAGGTGACACTAGGACTAAGCCCAGGACTGGGAATAAATACAAGGGAGAACAATGGTTGCTCACAAAATCCTTTCCCCTCCCTAAAGCTTAGTCCCGAGTTCTATCAGTGGCCCACTCACTTCAATGTCCCCCCCCCCTAAGGACATGAGCGTCCCTTACTTTTGTACCATACTACTTTTGCATCATGTTTCTAGAACAGTAATTGTGAATTGGTCTAGAATTATCGCCATCTTGTAAGCTAATGAAATTGCAGAGATAAACGGAATTCAAAGCACTGGGTTCGTAACTATGATCGATATCACTATCCTTGACATAACTTGTAATGTATAAATCCCGATTTCAACAACAAACATCGAAAATAATCATCTTGACAACAATATAAAGGAGCATCGGTTGAGAGAAAAAATGTTCCAGGTAGCCACGAAAAGGGTACGGAAGGAGAAAAAATATTGCGAAAACGAGCCGCATTAGGGACGCTTTCACAGTCGGCGTCCGATCGTAAAGATCGCGCAGCATTAGATACGTATCGATCGTCCGATCGACCAACGCGGCCAATCGGATCGGACGGTCATCTAATGCTGTGCGATCGCTACACTCGTTACGATTGGACTACCGACTATGATAGCCCCTAAGTCACACAATAAGTCGCTACATTTAGCTTTTGCACATACCGTACACTCGCTAGCTTTTTCCTTGAAGCTACACGTCTTCTTCAGAGGGTTTCGCATTGTGACGTTGTTCACCTTTCGAAGCAAATCCATTGTAAGCCCAAGTAGCTTACACCAGCACCAGCCACCCTTCTTCGTGAAGCACCAACAATCAACAGCAACGCGGATGGAATGAAGCAAGCACTTATAGCAGCGATATCTAATCAATGAATGCTTCAACATTTCTTTTACCATGCAAACGACGAGCGGTGTAAGAATTGTTATCAAGAGCATCCAGTACACACTGAACTGGTTTCTTTCAAGGGCTACCAACCTTTTCTGTAAGTTTCGTAACAGCTGCCGCTTATCAGATGCTAACAAAGGCCTGCTGTAGAACCAGGAAGCCTTTTTATAGGTGCTTGCGCTGAGAAAAGTTTTTATAAAGCAGCAGCATAACTAGATTCAAAAAAGAATTCCAAATAGAACAGTGGTTTCCTTATGTGCTGTACGAGTGAGGTGTAAACCAAGATCGTGGACGACTATCTCGACGTTTTCATACCGCCAGAACTGCCCCAATAAGAAGTAGATCCTTTGGTCGCAGGATAAGGGCGCTCATGCCCTTGGAGGGGGGGGGGACATTGGCCACTGATAAAACTCGAGACTAAGCTTCAGGGAGGGGAGACGAATTGTGAGCAACCATTGTTCTCTCTTGTGCTTATTCCCAGT
>MU873950.1:0-11284 GCA_036418205.1 Ostertagia ostertagi | reverse complement strand
ATGTAAACAGTAAGGTGTAGGAGCAGGGTCGGTCCTATCGTTGCTACTTTTCGAAAAATTTTTACGACCCCCCTCCCCAAAGGTGGATTTGGTACGACCCCCTTCTCGACCCTCGACCACCATATTCCTCGCTATAGTATTTCATTCTGGTATCACTCGACCCACGAAAACTCCGCCCACTTTTTCCTCCAAAAATGCCGTCGAGCGGGGGGTATATAGTCACTCTGAAACCGTAAAAATTCCCTAAATTTCCACCAATTTACCCCCTCCTACCTTTAATCCCACGCTTCATTTTCTAGGGGGTATATACGCGCGCTGAAACGGCAAATTTTCTCCCGCGCCACTCCTCCTCACCTCATGCAACTTCTCACAATCGAAGCAAGTACGACCCCCCCTCTACAACCTCATCAAAATATACGACCCCCCCTCTACAAACTCATCAAAATGTACGACCCCCCCCTCCAAAAACTCATCAAAGTACGACCCCCCGTTGCTACTTGTAGCAACGTAGGACCGACCCTGGTAGGGCCTGAAATCGATCTCCTTAAGTCTCATAGTGGTTGTTAGGACGTCCGTCGAGGATCCCTCTAAAGGGGGAGGGGGTTGCAAAAATTTTGAAACGTGCGATCGCGTAATCACACCCTTCCTGTCGCGCATCGAATGACAGCAGAATTTAAGAATACAGCAAATTTGGAAGCAGGGCCATTGTACCGCCTACATCAAACCCGGCATGGTACACTTGTTGACTTCTTCTGATTGAACTCTACGCGAGTTTGCTATAGATTTATTGACGGCCAGCTTCTTCGGCGGGTTCCTTTCTACAGAAAAGGCTTCGAAGCGATTATGACTACCCGACCAAACGTCTCAACTACCCTATGAATTTCGAGACAAAAGGGTTATCACGTAGTGGTAAGGTGGGCCACTCACTGTAACTCAGTCCGGTCTCCGAGACCTCTCAGAAACTAGTAGTGGGACAGTCAGCGATCCGGGTTAATCGTGATTCAGAATCTCAGAAAATTTCCAAATAGTATTTGGGGTCTGTTTTTGGACTCTATGAAATTCTTCCAGAATAAGTTTCTGGTGCCTCTTTGTGCATTCCAACATTTATGGTTAGGTTCTGGTTAGGTTCTGGGAACAGCACAATAGAGATAAGGGATGTGTTGTACTTGTGGCGCCCTTCTTTCGAAACAGAGACGTTGTACAAAATTTTGATTCTCTGAGCATGCGTTTGAGAGCAACGCTGCAAAGCATTTGGAGAGCTGTTCGTGTTGCTCCTCGTAGACTAACGGTGGTAACACTATTCTTCATACAAATCCCATTAACTTCAATAACGTTGCTATTTTAGAAGCAGCTAGTTTTTGCGTTGTTTTTCCTTTGTTTATTGTGACTAATGTTGTTATTACCCTATGTTGTGCGAATAAAGTTGGCATTGATCTTTCAGTGCTGATCAGAGATTGCCAATTCTTCTATCTCAAAGAGAGCTTAAAGGAATCTTCCACGGAAAAAGCTCCGCCTCCATTACCCAGAAGAAACGACGATACCTTAGGCCCCTAGCCTCATGAGCATAGCAAAAAGAACGGAACATAAGCGTTAGTTTCGATAATACTAATCCTACACACAAGACAAAATGACTCTTTCGTGGAAGATCCTTAAAGGACGAATTCACGCTGGAAAGGCAACCCATTTCAAATTAAGTTAGCGATGGTGAGTGGTACACTAAAGAAGGAAAAACCATGCGAAACGGCCCAGAACCTGAGAAATGGGACCACTTCCTTGCCCGTTGATTTGAGCATTGATGCGACTATCATCGCTGTGCCCTCTTCAACGCTACGCTCTCTCACCTATCTAATCACTCACCACGTATAGACCTGCGGCGAGTGATCAGATGATCGGTGGGCGTGCACTGACCAGCCGCGGCGGGATTAAACCTTAATAGGTCAACGAGGTCAACTCCTCCTGTGCAAATTGTGCTTCAGTTCGCACACTTAGGAGCTCCGCGGGTCCCTCAACCAGGTGAATTCTTCCTAATTCGATTTCCCTCTCTGATCGTGAATTCGTCCTTTAAGGTATCATTTCTGTGGTAGCTGAAGGCGGAAGCTTTTTCCGTGAAAGATTCCTTTATACCTAGGGCATGACTGTCGCGGCGTGACAGATGAATTATTATGCTGGCGCCTTGTACAGCGATACCACATGTCGCAACCATAATAGCAAACTACCCCCATGTGCAGCAACTTTTGTTTTCAAATTGTAGTGGTTTCTGAACACATATAAGGTCCGCAAATATACCGACCCTAAAGTGTAACGTGGGGTTGGGCAGGTTTTATCGGGCAGACGCGTTCAGAGAAGCCTGTAAGGAATGCTTCCCCGAACAAGAGAGGGATTCCCTCCCTGTAAAAAGATATGCTTCTCCCGAAAACTCTCAGGAAACGGGTAAATGGCACCGGTCTCGGGATAACCCCCCCCATTGAAATCCCCAGGGAGCATCCTTAATACTTGACAAGCAGTCGGGAATGTTTCCTACCTACTCTAACTGTTACTTAAATACTGTTATCACTTTACTACTACTCTGTTTCCATAACTGGGAAGGGTCCTCCTGTCGAGAATGCTACCTCACGGCCCAGGACATCTATTACATGGCAGATGTTCTTTTATTGTGGGAGCATAAAACAATTCTGGCCCAAATCTTCTTTTGACCAGCGAATTGGTTCGCTTTGGAGCTTTATTCTGCTTTAAAAACTGGAAGTACTGTATTCAATCAAAACTGTTGCACGAATACCCCCTCATGGACTACGCCATCTGCAACCTAAACATAGCATACAATATTGGAGCGTGGGTATGGTGAACTCTGTTTTAGGGGTGTTCAAGCAGCACGGCTTTCTTGCGGTTTTTGTCGTCATCTTTTACTATTCAATTTTTTTTTAGAACTGACGTTCCCAGAACCGCCGAGTACGTTCGCTGGTAGCAGTAATAATGGTGGAGGTGGACATGGTGTGACCTCTGATTCACGACCAGCTGGCCAAGGACGATTGACTAATGCTAATAGTAAAGAAGTAACCAACAGCCCTGTTGGGCTCAAACGCTTTGATGCCATTCAGCGACTTCATGCCGGCTTTGCACTTGACGTCAGAGACTTCTGTACTTGTATAACCTCTTCAATATTCACCAAAAGTAATTGTCTCTTACGCTTTGTTTCTTTTTGGAAAGCCTACTCTTTCTCTCCAATATCAATGTTTCCCATCATTCACAAGTGCAAAGGGCGTGGGTTATGTACCTGCGTCCTAAGCATTTAATTTGACGGCAACTTTGTGGATCGGTTCTATTCAGTGGCAACGCGCCGCCCTTTTTTTCGATTTCGACAAAACTTGAAATACATCTAATTTTAGTTTAGTTTGGAGAAAGCTGTCATGTGTATGATTGTTTAGTATGTCATTTAGATTTGTTAACCTACTTATGTAATCCGCATTGTATTTTGACGTTCAAGTGATTGCTGTTGTATAAAATTTCTACATAACACACATCTTGTTGACGTTAATTCGTAATAACACGTCCAACCATCGTAGTTCTTTGTCATCTCATCATCATGTTTTCGTGTTTCTCCTCAACATCTCTTTCAGATGGCTGCCAGTAAGTCGGTCAAGTTTGCGTACAATAATTCTGTAGTGAACTGGATGCGCAAGTTCGCATGGAATCACCTCTGGGGAGGTTTGTCCTTACAGTTAGTACCTAAAATATACAGTATTTTGGAAGAAAAATTGGTGATCGGAGTGGGCAGATTAATGTCCTGTTCATTGCAAAAGAGCGAGTTTCGCTTCGGTTGGCTTGTCCATGCTAAGGTTCACAAAGGTCTACCTCTTTACCGTTTAAGTCGCAGCTATATTATTTATTGGATTATCTGTAGGTTATAAATTATCGAATGGGAATAAATACGGGCCATGCGATTTTTACGACGTATGCCGGTCAGCAATTGGTCAATTCCCCTTGCGAGGTGAAATTTCGCGCATGTTGTGACCTATCTGCAATGTTCTTGGCTGAAAACATAGAGCCACTGCCTCCAAAGAGACCATGAAGACTTTAATTCTTTCTCGATCTTCGTTCCTGATTGGGTCAACGATTGGTTATTAATGATAGCAAGAAAGGTTTTATGTTTGATAAACAGACTTTCTAAGAACGAGTGTGTTTCGTGTGCAAGCCATTTCTCCGTCTGAGTCAACATGGGCTGTCGTATAACTTCGTATAATGTCTAATTTGCGATAATTAGTGTGGTAATCGTCGCAGATGTTGGTGGTTACTTCCCCTGTTTTGTGAACTCTGAAATGTTTTCCATAAACATATGGCACAGCGCCTTGCCCACTGATGGGACAGGCTCTCGTGACGGCGACACGTTCAAGATAGGTGTAAACACCTGTGACCACTGCAGATTGACGAAAATCAAAAACTGTAAACAGTTTTAACGATTTACTTCAATAACTCAGTGGAGCCCCCAGAAGAGGGGTGAGGACGTTTATTGTAAGAAATAGCAGGAAGCATTAGCCAATGGATGGTGTTCTTCTGATAACATTAATTTTTACGCAGTCACGACACCTCGTGACTCAGAAATCTGTGCAATTTCTATGCCCAGCCCATTATTTTTGTGTCCGAGGCTCCACAGTGAAGTATCAGTTTGGCAGGAACGGGCGCACAGTGTTATTAAGGAATATGTATTCATCATCAAAACAGAGGAAGTTTGTTCTGGCCTTTTCTGCGAACCTTTACGTACTTGGCCCGTTTAGGTCGTGAGTATGGCTTGCAGTTCCATGACACGTATTTTGAGCCTGCTCCGGAAGTCACTGAGGCCCTGCGGCGTCTCAACTTGAAGGAGCCTCATCTTTTCGACCAAAGAAAGGTGGTGATCGATTTAGCGGCATTTCTATTGCAATCTTCTGATGCGCATATTTTACAGATGCGGCTCTCGCACGCCCACACCTTAGCACTCCACGGCGAGAAGCACCCACAGAAAAGTGACTTCAGTGGACATGTCAGCTTTTCTGTGTATCGTATGATGAACGAGTGTTAACTATAGATTTCATCTGGTTTTCGATTTGTCTACTGAGACGTTTATATTTATAGGAGACATGGTATCTGAAGCCGTATCTGGACGAAATCGAGGCCGAAAAGAAGGCTAGAGCGGAGACCACTGGATTGATTCCTCCCTTCGAAATGAAGCAAAACGAAGGACATTAAATGTGCTATTGTAGCCTTGTAGATTTGGATACAGTGTGAAATAAATTCTAGACCTCCCTTTTCGTTCTTTTTCTCATGGTGTTCAAAGCCTCCTGCAAGACATACATCTGAAGGTTGTGTCATTTGCGAATTGAATGGAAAAAATAATGTTCATATGCAAAGGGGAGGGCAAAGCAAAGGAGCATCTGCTTGTTCCTGTTCCAGATGCTTTTCCACTAAGTAGGAGGGGCGTTTTGGCGCAATAGTTCGTGTGGATACGGTGATCATTTTGGGACAGGGAGTCCTTCGAATTCACAAAAGGCTTTCCCTTGTATGTTGTCGTGTCGTGGGAAGACAGTTATGAGTTAGAACAATGAAGTCTTTTGCCTAAGCCCCAGGGGAGGAGAAGGAGCTCCGAGGTAGATCAAGAGGTAAGCAAATTCTCTCGTACAAACGTGTTTTTGCATTTCGTGAGAATCGAAAAATCCTCATCCTCCTGGGTTGCCTGGGAGTTTTGTACTAAAACTCCCCCTCCCACCGTTCCAAGGTCTGCACTTCACACATAATTCCTTATTGTTCTACGTTAAGTTTCAATCTAATTAGTTGGCTTTCCCAGAGAGCCTCAAGGTTGAAAAGGTTTTGCAACCCATGTCTGGTGCTCCGTCTCACTGGGCGAAAGATTCTCTTGAAGAAGATCGTGTAGAAACACTCATCAGGTAAGCTCATTAAAGCTTCATGGCATTTGTCTGAACTAATGCTTTATTTTACCTATTGGTTATATGCTCGCGAAAGATTAATAAAATAAAGTGTAAAGAGGAACTGGTTGTTGGGATCAACACTTAGCTGTGGTGGATTGTATGGGAGACAAGAGTGACTGGCGGCAGTGTCAAGAGCAGGTCAGTCTACAGTGATATAATGCATGCGTATACAAGGATCTACAAATCTAAGACTTGATTAGGATTGAAAATTCACCTAAATTTAGGTACAGCAATTCAAGGAGTGCATGACGAAGAGGAAGCCGCAGGCAGAGGAAAAGAAGTGACCTGCTTCACGCAAATCATAAATTTAGGTTAGGGTTGGTATACAATTACTATCTTTTCTGTTCTAATAACTATTACTATAGGATGTTATCGATTGTTTGCCTAGATGTGAATGAGATCGACGAAGCTGAGACTAACAAGGAGCGAGGGAGACAGTGCACTCCTAAAGATTATTTAGCTGAAATTCACTATGTTGGATGGTTTCTCAATAGAGCTTCATTAAGTCTAGATAAAGCGGATCCCAGATAGTTGGCGAACAATTTAAGTCTTTCGTAAAAAATGTTCGTCCCTATAAAGCTGCTTTTAATCGTGTCCTATCAGTCTATTTCTCTGGCAAAATCTTTTCATAAGGCTGGAGGTCGCTGAGAAAGCAGGTTTATCACTTCCAACAGTGCGAAGCTTTTTTCGCTACAAACTCCGGGTCCATCCCGATCATTAGCGGACCTGGGGGTTGCGCAGCGACGAAAGCTTCGTGTTGCCAAAAACGAAAAAGTCGCGTTCCATCCTAGCGACGCGCACCTCTGCAATGAAGCTTTGCCCGTGTATGGTATGATTTATCAAGCGAACTCACGGAACCTAAAGTGCGCTGGCTTTGCAACACAACAATATAAACATTCATCCACAAACTTAGATTCCAAAAAAAACGGACTAAAGTCCACATCAAAATTGCGGTCAGAAATATCATTATCTTCGCATTATTCTTTTCTTGCCTTGATCACTATCATATTTCCTAGGTGCTCTAGCGAATAATTTTATTCCATCCGACAAATTGTCTTCTGAATTTGTGAAACGGCTAGGTTGGGTCGAGTAGTTTAGCGAGCATCCTTGACCATCTTTATTCGGTCATCGAAGAATCGTTATAATTTTTTGAATGATAATGTACTAGCGCGAACAATTTTTGATATGCGCCACGCATTCACCTATTCTGAATCTTAGAGAAGTCTCGTTTACGTAATTTCAGTCTGTTAATCGTCCCAGACAAGGGGTACTACATATGATCAGGATTTTGTCTTCCATTCAACTTCAAGTCTTAACAGTGCTCATCGAGAAAATCGGCTCCCCCACTTTCTTCACGATTTGGGGCGCGGCCGCGGCGAGCGCGGACGAGTCGATAGTGCCCGCGAACTGTGGTGGTGATGCGTTTTCAAATTTACCCACACAGTTCGCGGGCACTATCGACTCGGCCGGGTTTGCCG
Organism: Ostertagia ostertagi; assembly: GCA_036418205.1. Taxonomy (NCBI): domain Eukaryota; kingdom Metazoa; phylum Nematoda; class Chromadorea; order Rhabditida; family Trichostrongylidae; genus Ostertagia; species Ostertagia ostertagi. Next base: position 3,849 of record MU873950.1, on the reverse strand, counting down.
CGGCCGCGCCTCGTGAAGAAAGTGGGGGAGCCCCGATTCCATGCTGCTCACAACCAAGTTTAGTGATTTGCTAATTTGGGTAGAATGCCGAATAACACAGTTTTATATTGCTGCCACTGTTTACAAAGAACAAACATTTTTCATGTTTTTGAAGCCTCAGCGTCCCCATCCCACTTGGTTTTTTTCCAAACTGACGGCTGAGTCTTAATAGCATGAAAAATGTCAAAGAAATTTCGCCTCTAAGCATTGGATTTTCAGGGACCTCATCAGTTACAAAGCTGCTTATTTTTATCACCATAAAAAATACAAGGAAGCATTCGACGTGAGTGCTAAACGTGAAGTATTTTCTTCATAGTGATGTTTTTACTGGTTTTCATTAAGGAATATGCTGCCCTTTTTTCGGAGTATAAACACAGTCGTACTCATACCGTGGCTGTTATCGACTCACTTGTTCGATCCGCGTTAAAGTTAAGTTGAAAAGTTTCATTCGATTCCTACAATTCGAAAGATTGTTCTCGAGTGTGCAGATTCAAAGGCCCTTCCTGTTGTTTCGAATGAAATTTTACGTAACGGGACACGTTGTCCAAGGTCTTGCTATGATTGTTCGCGTCAAAATTAACATGTTAATGCTGCCCTTGAACTTTTGGGACTCAAGGTGGGATTGCTATGCTGTCACTCTTTCAGATCCCTTCGTTTCCTGTAGAGGAAATATTATCTTACCTTCGTGAGTACGAGCAGTGTGCTCTTGACTACGGCGACCAGTTGCAATATTTGAGCATGAAAAAGGATGTATATGCCGTTATTTCCCTTCCGGATGCCTCACAGAACTTCATAGACACGGTCTGCCTTCTTTGTGCCTCTGTGGATTTGCCCGAACATTGGTTAGCGTTTTGGCAAGGCACCCTCGTGGATGTATGTTGATTCCTCCCCCAACTTTATTTCATAACTTAATAGTTTCAAACTGCAATGTTTTCAGGTAGGCAACAACTTTCGTATAGGCTACGTAACCAGGGCACATCTGTTATTGGAACGGCATTTAAAACATGCTCACGGCTTCGTAAACCGGGTTGTAAACAAAAAGATAATGGATTTACGTGAACAGTTAACGAAAATAGCATTCTCACTTGAAAGGGTGATTTCGTTCGAGAGCCTCTCCTGTAATTTCTACAAGGTTTGGCCCAAGGTCCGTTCCGAACGCAGCGATACGCGGGTTGCAGTGGTTGACCCATTATGAATTTGGTTTTTAAGTATATTACTTTCATTCAATGGAGCACGCTGCTACCGTCCCAGCTGGTACGTGACTCGCCGGATCTGACTCTCAACCAACGCAATTTTTTTTTACTCATCCACATTTTTTAGTCTGGGCTTTGCTACTGACTTACTAATTTCTGCTCCAGAAACCGTTCTTCTGGTGGGTGGCCCGACAGGCGAAGCTCAGCTTAGCTCTTACATGCTCTTATATCCCACTTTTTGGCCCACTTCCCCCCCCCCCCCCCGTCATTCGAAAATTGACCTGACTTCTCCAGATGGTTCTCGTGGAAGGTAGCGCCTAAGCGCTTTTGTTCTCTGAAACTCCTCTTCGCACTCGTTGTCTAATTTTCCACCAAAATAACACGTCAGTGCAATCGTAACCCGTGCCTTCAAAGTTCTTTGTTGCAGATCGAGGAAGCACGGCAGAAAATGGGTTTCGACATGGTTTCTCTCATGACGAAGTTGTAGAGACGAGCGAAGAAAAATCTCTGCCCGTTCACGACATCCGCTCGAAAATAGAGGTTTACAAATCAGCCGAGGAGTGTGAGATCATAATTAAGCGTTTCAAATGCAAGTTCAGCTGGATGTTTGAAGGATGTGCACTGCGATGAATTCTAGGTCTGCCACACTTTTTGCAGCTTTTGATTGTTGCGACTGATGACATAACATTTTTGTTGAGGTTGTCTGTTGTTGTTGATTAAAATAAATCTTTTGTGAATAAGCGTTTAATTGTCGAAACCCACAATATCACCAGACTACTCTGTTAACCGTTCTATCCGTTAACTACCCATCATGGCCAAATAAACATGAATAAGTTAGTTTTTATTGCAAAGGATCATTTGCTCTACCTAGTTGTTTCTATGTCGCTACCATTCATTCATCATCGAAGGTAGTGCTAGACGAACGAGGTTGAGCAGACGAGTTTTTTCGTGATTTCTTTTGATGCACCTCATAATCGACTCATAATATACATAAAGATCTTTTACCCTACTGGAACTCGTTTACGTAGAAACGTAAATGAGGAAATGGGTGCCATGACAAACGTTTTTTCATCATTCAACGTTTGGAAAAAGAAACACTCCCCGTTCCTCCCTCGTAAAAGTGGATTGATTCACTCACCCGGCTCCCTCTTAAAAGTTGGTATTGCTGTGTTCGGTACAAAACTCAGGGAAAAGAAGTGCTTCATCAAGTGGAGGTAGTAGGCTTGCTCTAACTGTCCTGGTAAGGATTGAATACGCGCTCCAAGTGCCTGAGACGGAAATAGTGGTGTGTGGTGTTAATTGTGATCGAACACCATATTTGACGCCTAGACTCACAAAAACAATCGTGGTCTACTCATCGTTACCGCGTGATCATGGAGGCAGGTCAGCTGTTCATGTTTGTAGCACTTTGCTGCCCGTCTTGTTCAATTTTAGTTTTTGTCACATGTTTCAACACATAAAGACCTCCTATATACACTTAAAAGCGTCCATGAACAAGTTAAGGAATGTGAGTAGTTTAGAAGTGCGAATATGTACATTCTTTTGTTCCATATTTTAAGCGTAGTTTCATGAAGTTATAATTCACTGTATTCCGTGTCCACTGTTGAGTCTTGCTGTTGCTGAACCTTCTCGGTTCCACATGCCGCTCTCCGCTTGTCACTATCCCTCTCTGGCAGCTTCCTCTGATTTTGTTTGCTTATTTTCTCCACGGGATCTTTGTGTTCTTTACTACCTTCTCCTATAGGAGGCTGATCCTAAAAAAGGCTTCATTAGTGAGGAGGAAATTAGCAACTTAAAGGAATCTTCCACGGAAAAAGCTCCGCCTCCATTACCACAGAAAAACGATACCTTAGGCCCCTAGCCTCATGAGCATAGCAAAAAGAACGGAACATAAGCGTTAGTTTCGATAATACTAATCCTACACACAAGACAAAATGATCACTCTTTCCGTGGAAGATTCCTTTAAGGTATCGTTTTCTGTGGTAATGAGGGCGGAGCTTTTTCCGTGGAAGATTCCTTTAAAGTGCAGAATAGGAAAATAGAAGGGTTTAGATAGTGTGCATAGATGTCGGGAAATAACCTTCAACTGGTGAAAATGGCGATAGCACAACGAGAGCACGGTCAACCGTTTGTTGTGCAAAAGTCAACCTTTTAGGTTGGCAAAATGCTAAGGTCATGGCCTTGAGAGAGTACCAAGGGTCAAGTGTTATTTTGAACGTCTCAAAAGTAACTTACGTCTGATGCTGACCATTGCCCATAAAGCAAGCACGCGATTAACGAAATGACGATGCATATAAAAACAGCCTAAATATTCAAACATGATGCTCTTCAAAAGACTCAATTAATTTCCGCCACCACAGCTACTCAAGTTCACTGTTATGGAGAGCAAGTTCACTGTTATGTTTTCAGATTTCGGTTGGAGAAAAAATTATCAACCAAATTGACAATGAGCATAGGGTGAATAGTACCAAGCAAGGGAAAGAGAATAGGTTGAAATTTTTGCGAAATGAGATGGACAGCATCTAAAGCGCCATCGAATGCTTACTGCATATGAAATCCGCTAAACGATGCTATGGGCAGTATCGCAGGAGTTCTGTTCAAAGGCGTACACAATCGA
>MU873949.1:0-11843 GCA_036418205.1 Ostertagia ostertagi | reverse complement strand
TAGTAAGCAATACTACCGCAAAATTTAGTGGTCCCCCAGTTCCCTCCCCCATAATTGTTCTCCTGCCGCCCAATCTTTCATCCCTGAAGAGGCGTGTTCAGGCATGGAACCAGTGTTTATAATGTGTGCTCCAGAGAAAACCTCATCGGACTAAACACACGCTGCGTTTATTCCTTTTATGGCGTTTTTCTTAAAGTTCTTATTTTATCTTCTCAAACTGTTTATTCCCAGAGCAAACTGTTTAATTTGCTTCATTTTAATTTAGGCTTTGCTTTAGCAAAAGTGCAGAATTTGCTCTGGATGTAAGCTTTCTTTCTTAATTGATAGTAGGTCATCAATGAATTCATTAGAGTTGATGGAGGATGCGCCACGTAGTGGGCTTTTTCCTAACCCACAGAGATAATTGTATGCATCTACGGTAGTGTCATGTGATGCTCAGTCAGTAAGAGCGGAGCTTGTGCCCTGAAGTTATAAGAATTCGATAGACCTTTTCACTTGGGTTCGCTGGGAAGGAATTTGAGCTCTTTTTTTCAAGACGACCCTTTGTGTAAGTTTTTTTACAACAATTCTTCAACTATTCGTTCACATGATAAGTGCCCCAAACTTGGCCGAGTTCGTTCACAAGAACAGGATATCTCATGGGAACCAACACCTTCAGATGCGTTCTCAAATTTCATCCCCTGTGATGTATACGAGAACGCGCTACCCGTAGTACTACGTTATGAGGTTGAAGTGCAGATCTGAGTATCCCTGACGATGAGTGGCTTTAGTCAACCTAACCCTATGGTACTTATGGGTTTACTAGGTCCATTCTGCGAGTAGAGATATCAAATTATTTAGGACCTTCGTGGCTCCTCGTAGACATTCTTTGCTCGTGACGAGAGAGGTTTTGAATGGTGTCACAAAAACAGCCTGCTTTGTCCCCTTACTGTACTTCTACCATTCATTCTTTCCGAATTCAAATTCTTATTCTGCCCTTCCAGTATAATGGGTGAAGGAAAAGAGAAAACGGCATTACAGAAGCAGTTTCTGGATGCGCCACACATTCTACTTCCATTTAGTGTCGTAGCAGCATTTTGAATGCTACCAAGCTCAGTTCCCAACGGCTTGTGATGCCAACTTATGTACAAGCCAGGCAACGCCTTGTAGCGACTTAATGACAAGCTAGGTTTTTATCTTTCCAGGCATGTGGGTTGTCTGTGACCAACCACCTGGCCCGGACGGTTAGCTGACCTAAGCGGTACAACCCAGGAGAACATCGGTAGACCTACGCTCCATTGCCATTACAACGCTTGCGCATTGGAATTAGGCTGTAATATGGGTAACGTCGTTTTTTGGGAGAGAATCTATTGGCAAGGAATTTGCACGTTTTCAGCAACATCGCCGTCATTGGAAACGCCGAGGATTACTGTTCTATCAAAAAAGCTACCTTTTACTCAAGAATGCTGAGTTGTGGGCAAAACTCTCGCCCCAGCCGGGATTCGTACCCGGATCTCTTGCTTTCCGGGCAATTGTGCTACCAGTTACACCACCGGGGCACCATTTCACCCCAACTCAACTTCGATGGTGAAGTTACCATAGCCTATCAGCATTCACACATGCGAGTGATTTAAGAATGGTAAACAGCTTACCTTATGCTTTTAACACCGCCGGAAATTTCCCGAAACAGCGCCTGGGACGAAATTGAGGGCGCTCTAGACGAGCGTCTAGAAAACTGTGGTGAAACTTGTTGAAAAACTAGTGAAGCCTTAGAGTTTTCAACAAAAAGGTCCAATATTTTTGAGTTGCTATGTGTGGGAAAAAAGTAATTTGTCATAGACTTGATTTCTGGGAGCTTGCTTCAATACGTCATGAAATATGTATAATGGGCATCAGTGTTTTGCCCCATTCTGTGCATGCTCTTTCAATTTCGCCATTGCTTCTCAAATTTCTTCATTTATTATTTCGGCCGAATTATTGTTTTTTCCTGATGGCTAATTGATTCACTTCGCATCCAAGGGCCGGTTTGGTCTTTTCGGTTTTTCGTTCACTTTCGCTTTAAATGGAAGGCGATTGAATCCGTTTTCCTTGGTTTATGTTAATCACAGGGGTGTTGAGTGAACACAACACTCCTTTCGATGGTATTGACGACATCATATTTGATGCAATTACAAGCAATGAAGAGCATATAATGTTGTTTATCCTTATCCCAGTCACCTAATAATAACTCATCAAGGTATCCAATCTGATTTCCTGCAGCGGAGCGCAAACTATCAAGGTGGAGATTTCTGGGATAACACCTAAATGCCACATATTCCCCCCGTTTAGCTCAGTGGAACATTTAAAATTAGTAAAAGTATAGTTGGGCGGAAGTGGTGTAGTGGACAAGTGGCGCGCTTACCACGCGAGCGGTCCGGGGATCAAATCCTGGGTCGTGAGTCGCCCGGGCCAACCAAGCCTTCCATCCCTCCGGGGTCGGTTAATTGGTACCAGACTTGTCTGGGAGGATAAAAACACTGACTTGTACATCGGCTGGCCCCCGCAAGTCATTGTATAGGCCACATCGCATTCAAACGCCACTACGAATGTACAAATGGAAGTAGAATGCGTGCCGCATCCCAAAAAGGGATTGATCAACGGCAAATGCTTTATCCGGTGAAACTCCAGTTCGGGGGGGCCACTCCATTTTTTCTCCAATACTCAAGATAAGGATTAGAGGGCTCACGACACGTAATCGACTCATTTAAAGTAGACTTCTGATAAATATTGGTGTAATGGGTGAGAAACCCTGAAACGTTTTCACATTTCCGCCTGCCATGACCCAAGGGAACGGTCCTGGACCAGGAGAAAGGACACCTCCGCAAAGGGCTAAGGGTGCAGGAGCTCCAGGGTGGATCACCTGTGCAGAAAAGTGGATGGGATGTGGGCAGGTAGTGTGGAATGTAGGACATCCACCGGTCCTTATCAAAAGTACGCTCGAAATGAGTCGTTCACTTATTATCTTATCCGTAGTGTTCGATAGCCCAAAGAACTGCTCTCTAGTACTACGGATAAGATAGCAATGGAGTGGCCCCCCCGAACTGGAGTTTCACCCATAATGCTTTAAAGTATACTCAACTGATAAGAGGACATGGCAGTACATTCGATCTTTTTCTCTCGAAGTTGAAGGCCGTCGCTCCAAGGAGATGCGCCACGGTTTTCCAGACAGCTACACTTATGTGAGCGTTTCCTTCTCCTTGCGCACTCTCATGCCCGTGTCGTCAGATTCTCTCATCCATGCATATTCTCTTTTTTGCCATGTTCTCATATGAGGCGATAGATCGGCCCAAAAATCCAGGGCGTTCTTCAGAGCATTTGACATTTTTTTCTTCAATTTAGTTTCTTTCTCTAACATTTTGTCACGCACCACCCATCGTTTCATAATCGACCCTCAACCTTGTTTGAATGCTGTTATCGGGGGAATGCTTTTGAACAGCGGACAAGCCTGCGATATATTCATGCGATCAAAGGGCAGAAATTTACGGAATGGAAAGTTAAAGCTTTGGAAGTAAGCGGCAGAGGTGAATTCAGTTGGAGCAGGAATCACCCATTTCTCGGTTTCGGGCGTGAGGAACGGCCCGAAACCCGAGAAATGGACCCCTTCCTTGCCCGTTGATTTGCGCATTGATGCGACTCTCATCGCTGTGCCCTCTTCAACACTACGCTCTCTCTGCTATCTAATCACTCGCCACGTATAGACCTGCGGCGAGTGATTAGATAGCGGTGGGCGTACCCGCCAACCGCGCCAAGAGTGAGCCATGCTAGATCGCCGAGGTCAAATCTTTCGCTGCCAATTGCAGCAGTCAGCACTCTCAAGGTCCCCGCAACTATGCATGTTCCTGCGGTTCTTTGACCTTCATTCTTATCGTGATTCCTCCTCAAAGATAAAGGCAGGGGTACGAAGTTGGGTGTGAAAAGAAAGGGAAGTTAAAAATCCAACAAACAGAACCGCCTTCTCACCAGTTTTCGGCCGACCGAGCTGGAGCACTTGCTACTTTGATGGACGTTGCAATACTTGTGAAAGAAATCAAACTCTGACGAGCACGTTTTTGTCTTAAATGCATTGCCGAAATCATTTCTGATGGTGGGCGTGTCTGGGAACTGTGGGGAAAAGTCCTCCGATGTGCTTTGCCGCGTCGTTTATAGTTCGCCTTACAACCACATAATCGTCTACTCTGAGTCTTCCTTTGCGCTCATTAGCTAGAGCCCATAGAAAGCTTCTTTTCTGAGCATCTTCAAAACTTAAACTACTTGCGGCATTCGGCGGCCCTTCATCTGTAGGGCGCTGTTCATCTCACGAACACTTGATTCCATATTCTGGTTACTTTTTTTTCCTTCAGTAACGCTCCCAATTTCCCTCCAATTTCGGTCAAAGTGGAATAACCAAATTCCTCAAGCCGTGGAAAATGCTTTTTAGTGGTGGCAAAGGAAGTTGAGGCGGTGGACACACGGCGATTAACTCAGAGAACGGGCACTCAGTAAGTTGTGGCTGGCAGCATTTCAAAAGTGCCGCAAATTGGGCTAGAGCAATTTCCTGAGATAGCTGTGGCCTACAGAGGTAGGAGGTGATTGAGTTGTGCCTTTTTCTGCCTCACAATGTTATAGTCGCTTAAATCGGCCTAAGGAGTGAATCACTTGTAGGGGAGTGGTTTTTCAATTCCAAGAAATAAAGGTTATCTGCATCGTTTTCGATGCGAGCGGCAAATTCTTGATCTCAAAGTACGATCCTCATCGACGCTGCTTTCCTTTCCCATAATCGTCTGGAACTCTTCTTTTAAGCTTTTTTAAGCTTTACTAGATATAACTATTTTCTCCCAGGGGCTATCCCAATGGGAGGGAAGTAGCTTAGCCTGCGTGCCTAGTCCGCGGCATCTATAAAGAATAAAGCATTTGCCGTTGATCAATCCCTTTTTGGGATGCGGCACGCATTCTACTTCCATTTGTACATTCGTAGTGGCGTTTGAATGCGATGTGGCCTATACAATGACTTGCGGGGGCCAGCCGATGTACAAGTCAGTGTTTTTATCCTCCCAGACAAGTCTGGTACCAATTAACCGACCCCGGAGGGATGGAAGGCTTGGTTGGCCCGGGCGACTCACGACCCAGGATTTGATCCCCGGACCGCTCGCGTGGTAAGCGTGCCACTTGCCACTACACCACTTCCGCCCCTCTTATGCATCTGTAATAATCCCAATTTTCAATACAACTAGGGAGGAAATATCGGGGTGGATGTGAAACCGAAAGGAAATCCCTGCAAAGAATGATATTACTTTAGCCGACATGAACCGTTGCATCAAATTCTTTCACTTTCTCTCTCTACAGATAGGCCCTGCTCAGAAAGTTGGATGAGTCTTCTGTTTGTTCTGTGTTTCTCCTCTTCTCACTTTGTTTGAATCTCATGGTACCCAATATATATCTTCATTAATTTCCCGAAAAGTTTCCATCTCCTGGGAAAGCCACCCATTGGTCATCTGTCACTTGGCGGTTCCATTGTTCCAAAGTGCGTTTATGATTTCCAACTTTCCCAGTCGGATGCCCAAAAATTCTAAGGTACCAAAAATGAAAGAAATAATCCCAAGTTATTTTTCGCCAAACTGGTCCTGAAAGCTTGTTGGTAACTTAAAAACCGATGAGTGTAAAATAAATGATGGAAACTAGTCGATCTCGGTACAAATGTGTAAAGTAAGTATTTCCCAAGCCCGCTTCTGAAACTTTCTTATCGCGGAATAGGGCTGCTTGAATCGAATCTGTTTTTTACTGAACAATATCATATTTGATGATCATCAAAACATCTAGTGCTAGCCAGCTTCTTAGAGTAAATGACCGCTCATTAAACAGTCCGTCGAGCTTCAGCAGCCCTGATTTTGAGCAGTAAGTTCTGCAATATTCTTTTAAAGATCCTTTAGAGAAACAAAATATTGACGTTTATCACTTCTTTTTGGGATGCGCCACTCATTCTACTTCCATTCAAAATTTGCGCAGGGGTAGTTAATGTTATTTGGCCTACATAGGTGACCTGAGGAACCCAGCATGTTCTTCGATCCTCCCAGGCAAGTTTAGTAGGAGAGTGTAAGATTGAGGGATCGGTTGGCTCGAAAGGCATAAATCCGGATCCGGGATTTGCTCTCTAGAAACTCGGCCACTTTAATTTTTTTAGTGAGGAAAATTTTAGTGGAAAAGAATCTGGGACGGGCTAGCAAAGGTACCCTTAACGTGCGCTCAGAAGAGCGAATCGGAGCATGAAATACGCTAAGAAAGAATAAAGAATGGAGAGTGCGATCCAGCCCAGATCAAGCAAGAGCTTCCTACTTTAGATTTCAGACGACAAAATATCAGGAAACGAATAAATAAGAAAAAAAAGGTTGCAAAAGTACCTGAAGATTATGGATCGCAGCTGCATTCTTTGATTCCTAACAGGTTGAGCTGGTCAGAGAAGAAAAAAGAGCACGGGATTGAAGAGGCGCAGTCACCACGTCTGACACGTATGACCCTCCAGTAAAAAGTCCTTCGGAGTACTTTTTACTCGTGGGTCAACGTGGCGTCTGCGCCTCCTCGACCTCACACTATTTCTTTTCTCTGCCTAATTACGAATTAGGTTTACAAGTTAACTCTCTAACTACTAATTAAAATGGTTTTTTTGGTTATGATCTAACTGTAGGTTTAAACAAGACTTAATGTGTTGAGAAGCGCTCTGAACCTGTTATCTAAACTGACTTTGGTCTGAGCTAATCTCGACACGTTAAGTCTGAATTAATGAAGGTTTGCTACCCGTCCTAAGATGCTAATTTTCAGTAAATCCAGTAGCGTCCAGTTTCAATCACCCACGCCCACTCGCGGCTCCCCAGGAATCCGCTTATATGTGGTTTGTGTACTGAGACACTGCCACCATTCACAGTTGCCCGTTCTCTCCAGCGGCGAATCTTCGGGAGCTGGATTTTCAGGATTTATAGGCAGATTTTTCGTGACCACACCGTGGCGATACTACGACGACAGAAATATGGACAGTAAGCACTCTGTGTAATTAAGTAGTATTCAAGTAATCATATTCCGTCGCCTAAAAAGCAATAAATTTAAGCAGCTTGTTTTCGACACGCGTTTGAAGCATATTTACCCAACCATTTTTCTTGGTTTCATGTGAGGTAAAGGAGAACAAGGAAAAGTCATCACCTCGGACACCCCATGCGGGTCTCGCATGCAAAATCAACGGCTGAGACCAACAGTGAATTGAGCGCTGGAGAGCGGTGGGTGCGGGGTGCGAGGTAGGGGATTAAGTTAAGAGCCACCTCTGGATGGCCCTATTGCAAGGTTGACGTGGAGTACTTCCTCAAGTCTGACATGACTCTTTAGTGAATCTGCACGTTTTAGCTGGACAATCCCGTAATGTTTTAATACATATCACCTAATTATTAGATATCTCACTCAATCTTTGTTATTCTGTTGTTACTCCACTGGTATTATCACTATTTCTCGTTTTAACTTCACGTTACCTTATTTCATTCCGTCAATTTAGAAATTTTGACATATGGTTAACTGTAGATCTTTCGTTCCGTTTCTTAATGTTGTGAAGCAGAAATTTCACCGTATTTCACTTGGTAAATGAAAAAAAATTGTGCTAAAACCCCATATAAAGAGAGGACGAACAAATTGTACGGTTAATGGATACGGTACCATCCACGAGTGCATGGGCGACTTCAAGATTCACTTGCAGCTGTCCGCGTCCTGCACAATATCTCACTTTCGACACACCACTTACCTTTACAAATTACAATATAATTGGATCACGATCAGAAGTACCCTTCTGGTAACTTATATGCCTGAAGATCGACCTGATTAATAAGCAACACATCGCAGACGAACACGATTTGCATTATAGCCTTATAACGGACAGTCGTCTTTATCGTAATTCGTAAGGACCTCATCCCCAGGTGTGGCTCAAAAATGAAGCGTGGACTAGATTCCCTAGCGTATCGCTCAGGGGATTAAGATACTTTAATATAGGTAAGACCTGATATGAGATTGTTCTCGCCCTGCAACATATTCCCACACCGACGACATTCATCTTCAGCATTTACGCCATGCCTAACACGATATAATCTAATGTTCAATTTGGCAAACTAGTGGCCTTGTAGTTTTTTTAGGAGCCTTCTCCTAAGACTGGCTGTAATGAATTCGCTTTAAAAACACTTGTTATGCTGAGGTACGAACTCACATGACATAAAAAGCAGTTTTCTTCTGTCTATCGAGAAAATCGAACTACTCATCTCCTCCAATCTTCCATACAGTATTATATAATTTTGCGTCGCAAACGTACCACACACTCCCTTTCACAATATAATAAGGAAGACGAGGTTGTAGGTCGTTATACCACATATGTTGACGGACACCATCTCCAAGGTGAAACCGCTGTGTGGTGTATAGTGATAGCTTTTGGTAGTAATTTTGGTTGCCAATTCATACATGAAAGACATATATACTCCCAAGCGTATTGTGAGACGTCGTCGCTTGTAGTGTTAGGTTTGCAGCCGACGCTGTCTCCATTTGTGAAGGTGGGTGTCAACTTCATTAACACCTTGACGACAGCGCGGCAACTAGGTTTGCCGCGTTTTGCACGCCGCAATGGACATTGTGGCAACTATAGTTGCCACACCCTTTACATTCAGTTTTTTCTTGAACGCGCCATTTCTTCCCAGGTTTTTTGTGTTCATTTTTTAGGCCATACCACAACATAACCAAGAACCACGCGGCTTATAGAATGACCAAATATTCTTTAGTTTGGCAGAGGTTTTTCGGACCGGACGAAAATATCCGTTCAGTTCATTCCTCATTTTCTCTTCATTAACACGAACATGTAGATAAAAAAGAATATTCGTCGAATGTATGGCAGCGAATTCGCATTTGGGCGAGAATTCGTCCACCTGCTTCACTATGTGTATGGACAATGCGCCAAAATGCTTTGCATCGCACCACCTTAAACTGTCGTTCATAGATTGCAAGAGCTATTTATCCTTACAAATGGACTAACGATTGATTGATTGGAATTTGAAGAAAAATTGTATTAAAGGAAGCAGTCACGATAATTTTCATGGCAACGATAAGGAAAGCTATGTATTGGAGTGGATAGAGGTCCTGCCCAATGTTAGAACACGTAAAGTTTCAGTGGCAGTGGCCCTTATCAATGAAGTGATAAGGAGCCGAAATTCACTCAAGTTCAGCAAAACCCAAGACTTATCGATGTGGGAAAGGGGTGCGATAAGAGCGTGCTAGATATGATACCGTTATCGTTATCGTCCCGTTTTCATTCTGGAGTGCACCTCTTATCAAGCAGCCGCACCTTCTTATCTCATCGTATCATATCTTCCATGGGCTTACACTCGTCCAACAATTACTGCCTCACACCTTATCGATTGATAACGCGAGGGTAGCAAATCCAGCGTGGAAGCCAGCGTGACTGCTTCCTTTAAGAAAGGAACATAACTGTTGTAACTTCGTATAGCTAGCCGTTGCCTTCTAACGACCATGAGCGTGTCATATTAATAGATACCACGATCGCGCTGTGATCGCTTAAAGGTCGATAGTAGGATGTCTGACCGTCCTTTGTTCTAATGATAAGTGTGTGGCTGCGAAGGTGCAAAGAGTCGCAGTGTCGAAGAGGTGACCAACGATAATTAGTACGAGAGCTCAGGATTATAGGCACTCGCGAAGCGATAAGAGTTTTTATTACCTTTACCAAGTCATACTTTGTTACCTCGAATATAATGTTGCAGGCTACTGTGACCAGATTACACGACTAGCGAAGGATACCGCGATGAAATTAGTAGTTCTGTACGATCATGCTTAGCGTTCCTCGCAAAAACTTGCACGATTAGGCCAATATATCCTCACGGTAGCTGCAAGCATCTAATCCCCGCTGCATCTGTGCCACCCACCACGAAATGTGAGATCACGCCGTATCAAACGGCTGCCTCTTCGATGGTAAGACTTCTTTGCTTTGGTAAGGCATGTCCGTGAAATTGGACCCTATAAGCGTCCACACCTCTTCGTTGTTCACAGCATGGTCGTCGCCAGAAGCTGCTATACAGCCTACAGAGGCTTTCGCTGCGAAACGCGCGATATATTTTGCTTTCTCTCTTTGACGATTGGTCTGTATATGTGTATATGCTGCAAGTGTACTTACTTTTACAGGAATAGAGAAACTAGTTATCAATAGACATGAATGGAAAGGCAAAGCAAAACCTCCTACTTGTCTATATTCTGATGGGGTGTCCACAATAGATGAACTGAATTGCTAAAAGCCCTTTTGCGTTCCCTACATTTTTGGCTGCCTCCAGCACCCTCCCCCAGCGGCCCATAATAGGCCAAGTTTGATAACAGAAGGCGGGAGCTGCCACTAAGGCCCCTGCTAGGCCACTGCGAGTGTGCCTTTCTTCGCGAAGGTGCAACGTCTCGGTCTTCTAGGGACCTACCCTCTTTGTAAAGTGGGCAGCTTTCCCCTTCGATGATCGCACGAACATCCTCAATGGTGCATTCATGGTAACAGAGGGTATGTCGTGATCTTATGGGTATTGAGATGAACTGACCGGTACCCAAATGGACTATGCCATTTTCATGGCCCGTAGATGCGAGGCGAGGATGGTGAAGGTTTCGGTGGGCCTGCTACTCCCACATAACCTCAATCACGACTTGATATCAGTGCCACGCTGGTGGTTGCATCTCCCATTCTTATCCTATCTCGTCCAACCAGCCTAAGAATCTCGTATGAGAAAACAGTTCTATGTAACCTTCGACGATCGCCACTAAGTTCATAATTTATAATAAAGTAATTCAGTTGTAAAATAGTGACCCTATTAATGGTGGTCTCCGTATCTTGCTTTATTTTTTTGGACGGGGCGCAGAACACCCACACTTCCGTTAAGAAGCTAGGATGAAGAATTTGGAGAGAAGCTGCTTTCAGAACGAGCCTTGCATCTCACTTTCATCCTTTCAGAATCATAATGGTACTTGAAGATGACCCGTGCATTCAAATGACGGGACGAGCCGGGTACCCGACAGGGGGCCCGTCGCCGTCTGCCTTCTTGCTGCGCGACGGGCCTCCTGTCGGGTACCCGGACGGGCCAGTCGGGTAACCAGGCGGCCAGTGTACAAATCAAATTTCAGTTTAAAGTCGTGTATCAATCAACCGACCCGCGAGATGAACTAGCTGATCTGGGCGAATTCGATCCAGCATTCACACCGTACACTATGCGTAGTTAGTTGTCCCATCTGCCATTACATCACTTTTATCTCTGCTTCATGGTAGGGGAGTTTTCCAATCCCATGTCCTGCTCCCTCTACTGTACCCACCCCGCTAATTCTAAATATATTCAAGTCCAACTATCCATATTTAGTATTTCGAAGAGAAACTTATGCGTTTTCCTTTTTGCCCTTTCTTGTTCTTGCGGAATATCGAACGAACGTTCCCCATTTCGAAAAATGGCCACATCCTCCACTTCCGTCCGTGGGCTACCATTTATGTAACCCGTTATAAATCTGAAATGTAACCTTCCGCTTACATAGTAACTATTGTCGTGCTGCCATGGACACAGCGTTACTCTATGGGTTTTTTGGGGTAATTTAAGTGCAGCGCGTGTGAGCCACCATTGAACAGAGAAATACGCCGAAAGCACTGGAATTAAATCTTTTCTGGACTTTGAACTCAACGACGAGTAGGCGCGAGGGACCTGTAAGGAGAGCCACTGAAAACCACTGCGAAATACGGACGCCACGCTTTCGGCTGATTATAGCTGTATCCCCATAGCAGTGGGGTTCAGCGTGAGGGCCAGGGCTCA
>MU873946.1:0-11792 GCA_036418205.1 Ostertagia ostertagi | reverse complement strand
TGCTTTCATCTTCCCTTTCTTCATCCTTCCCTCCCCCCTCCATTGCTCCAGCTGCCACTGCAGCACATTGTGGAACGACTGGAAGTGTGCTACGTAGGTGTTTATATAGCAGCTAACCGACTTTCAAGAAATGAAAGGCTTGGTTTGTCTAGGCAAGATGAGGTCCTATGAAGTTTAACACAGCGCCACTCGCCTGCTCTGACTACGTATCTTTGCTCTTTATCGTTCGCCTGGAAACTTGTTCGAAGTAATTTTCAAGTGGTGGTCGCGTAATATATTAAAATACCCAAAAACTACGTCGTTGGGATGAAGCTGCTTTTTATTCACCCCTAGAAAAAGAAAAAGAGAAAAAAGATTCCCGAAACTTTCCTATCATAGCTCTCAAACCCATAAAGGGGATTGCCGTTATCTCGTCAGCCTAATTCCGTAATCCATTGAACCAGCACCAACCGCAGAAGGCGTGCCAAAGAATCTATTCAGCAAGTGGATAGAGTAGCCCACGAGTAGCACAGATGTGCCGTCGCGGCTCGAAAGTGCGCGACAATGGCGCTAGGGTCTTACAAAGTCAGCATTTGGCGACTAATCTTAGCATTTGGACGAGATACTTCGCACTTCCTATCATGCAACGTGGATTACGATGTAGCGGATAAGATAGCCGAAAGGTAGATAGATATGATAAATGCATTGCGTTGATGCGACTTTGTTCAAAAGCACGTCCAGACACGTCCTTTCCTCGCCCTCATTATGCCGCTGTTATCTCACCAATTCTAAGTGGCGCTGTTGATGTAATTGGACCAAAAAGTATTCCTAAGAGCCAACAAAATAAACTATGAACATGAACTGGAGCTTACTCAAAAGCTTCAAAAATAGACATTTTCGCCGCTTGACTAAACAGGCACTTCCTCATCATTGATACGAAAAGGCTGTCACCAGCAGGCAATGTACACACAACAGAACACTATGTGAACATTTACAGAGAAATTCCCAATAAACATATAATACAAGAAACTTCGAACTAGATCATAGTGAGCATCAGAGTTCTCATCAACATTCTTCTACCATCAATTAGATTGATGGGAAAGCTGATGGCTGACAATAGGGCGACATTCTTGATATGGAAAATGCCGAGAATTCATGCGGGAAGCTCTCTAATTAATGGCACTCTGTAGAAAAATCTATAACAAATGGCGGTTATAACTGGGTCTCTAAATGATGAGCAACGTTTTTCTAAACAGGACATGAAATCCATGAAATGAGGTACAACGAAAGCATCGGAGCACGAGGCAATGAAACATTAAATAGCCTCGCCATGGGTTTATATAGTGAGCCAAGGTCATTTACTATTTTGTACATATATGGGTTACATAGAGCTCTAATACACAGAGAAACTTACAACAGGCAATAAAGGAACTATGTTTCGCATTAAAAGCTCGAAATACCGTCTGGAAGCAGAATAAAGGCCAGTTCCCTGAGATATCCACATTGGACCCACATTGGACCGATTGTACAGATTTTTGAAAGCTAACTTTGTCAACATGTCAGAACCTCAAGTTCAACAAATGCATCGTGAAAATAGCACTTTATGAGAGGTGGGTGCGCTACTATCAAGAGTAAGTATCACTCTACCATGTCAAAGTATAGCTATCAAAACCCCTTTGTTGTAATAACGCCGCAAGCATGCCTTGCAGCGATGTTCCACTGGGCAATCTAATATACCGCGCAGATAGCAGATATCTCTATACAATCACAGGCACTAGTATATTATGGGATTTGCAAGAACTTGCTTCAACGTCTTGTGGATTGCACACGAAGTCCTGTGAGAATGCCCTCCAGTCGGTCCACCTTTACCAACAAATCTTTAACAATCCTGTTCACACAGCTAGCAAAGCCTTTGCCATCTGCACCAGCGACCGACAAAGGCGTCATCGAGATCTGAAACATTAAAACAATCACAAGAGGGTGTGTGATGGGCAAAATATCCGCAATCGGAAGCGAAGCCGGCACTACTCGCTTTCGGGGTGTTATGCTACCGACCCACTGCGGCACCCTTTCACCTTAAATTTGCTTTCGAGGGCATATGTAACACACACGTACGTATAAGATGAGGCGATTAGCCGATACCGCCAGTGAAGCGAAGAACGGCAGCACAAAAATAAACATCAAAAAATGTAGCGAAAGCAGCAATTTCTAATCGATGAATAATCAAATTTAGGTAATATAAAAAGTAGTATACTGCACTCGCAATGCTCTCTGCTCAGTTGTGCTACACCGATCTCAACGCCATCCTAGCATTTGCACCTCTTCCAAAAATTGAGAACAAAATCTCAGCTTTCCCCGTAGAACGAGTAAACCACTAACCAGCTTTGAACTTCCCATGGAACTTTGAAAGGAGACCTAGATGACTCCATAGAGTCTTGAACGCTGATTACAAATATGGACATTAAAACTGCTACGTGAACTTTATAAGAAAGTTACGAGCATTCAAAGTTGGCAAAAAACGTTACTGAGGTAGGCTTACCTGATGGAATCACGCTCGCCGTGGCTCTGCGCTAAAAACGAGTATCAAATTCGTAATCAGGGCACCCACTAACCCTTATAGAACAAGAAACCAGACAAAAAGCATCCGTGATTTCATCAGGTGAGCTCGCCTCAGTAACGTTTTTTGCAACTTTGAATGCTCGTAACTTTCTTATAAGTTCTACTCGTTAGCCTGTGTTCAATATGTCCTATTTTAGTACTCAGCGTCTCGGAAAAATCGTATCCGAGTTCATTTAGGGTCTGCTTCAGTTCCAATGGGAGCAAACAGGAGAGTCAGTATTCAAAGCACAATCCCTGGGTAATTCGTCACGCATCGCACGCGATCGCGGCCTTTAACGAGGGGAATGTTCAATGCGCGACAATTGAGTAAGTTGCCATCCTGATTGCGCATCAAGGGCACATCCGATGCGATGTCAAGTAAGCAGATTTACAACGCAGCTCGCTGATCCTATGACTGTTCAAGCACTGGGAACCAAAACAAAATGCTAATCCAAATTGACCTATGTGAGAGACTTTGCACGTTTGAATAATGGAGAGAGCTGTTGTGTTCCTGACGACTTTTGAAACAAGTGTTAGAAATTGTAAAATGTTCAAATAGAGTGAAAAGTATAAGATAGAAAAAGACTTACCTCAGAGCCCGTGTTTCCATTAGAATCCTTTGGCGATATTTTAACAACAGAAACTCCGTTACTTTTCTCGGAGATGACGGCAGCTGACACAATAGAGGGAGTGATATCTTCCAGACCGGGTTTCTGTTGCTCTATAGGTGTCGGTTCTTCCGGAGTGTCATCGACGCGTTCTGCTCTTAGGGGTCCAACCATGAGAAGGGGACGGTCGGCAGCACGCATCTCCTCCCTGATGTAACAGAAAAGCATGTAGAGAACCCCAATATTATTACTTCATACAGTTTCCATACGTCTGATTCTGTGTATTAGAAGCAGCACACTACTAGTATACACAACATTAAAACATTACTTTAGCAAAGCATCACAAATGACACATACTAACCGTAACCGATACATTTCCTCCGCAGTTGTCTGTTTCTCGGCTAGTTCATTTTCCAGAAGAGTGAGCCTCTCGGTCATTTCATTCACCTTAGAATAGTAGAATTACAAGTATAGCCCAACTTCTGTGAACTCTTTAGAAGAAAGATTACCAACTTTGCGCTCTAAATCGGCAACTTCTTGCTGATTGTTCCTTTCATGCCGTTCCAGGTCATCATTCCTCTGCTCCAATTCACGAATGCGCGCACGGTTGCCTTCCTGTTCAGTGCGGAGGATCTTAACCTGAAACAAAAGGAATCACAACGCTGTGTTCTTATTGCGTCTTCAACTATGCAATTCAGCTCCAAAAAGTTCAGCTGTCAGTTGCTACGTCATAAATTCAACAAGCTTGCCATACTACCATAATTTGGAATACTAATTCTATCAATCCCACTTCAACACCTATCACAACTTAATCCATCTCAGGCACTCGCTAGACCTAGCGACTAATCACTAGCGATTGGTCGCAAAGTCTAACAACTGTCTTAAAGATAGTAGTTACGCTAACTTGAAGTGAACAAAAGTTCCACAGAAAGGTCATACACAGAAAATGTCGATAAGAGCTGAGATAAAGAACGGATGCACGAGCGTAACACCATGGAAGATGCGATGCGGTAGAACAAGAAGACACTTCTTTACGGTGCCCTATTACGCCGGTGGTGAGGCGCCACTGCCAGCGCCGTCGCCCTGGAAACCCCCACCAACGCCTAATACTCGCTCTCCTTCTACTCCAGTTAAAGCATTTTTTCCATTCGAATGATGCACTACCGCTTCCCATATGATGCATAATTTTACAATTCTATTCTTATCGCTCCCCTTTTTAAAACACATTAATTTAAATCTCTCGAAATGATTCACTGTCCGAAACAAAGAAACCTTTCTTCAGAAATATACCCATTCAACATTGTGTTCGCACTGAATGGCCTCCAACTTTATGCTTTCTTTGCATTCGTATTATATTATAGGGGTAATCCAGGAATCACAATTCATAATAAGTCTCTGACCCATATTTCATATTCATCTCAGTAAAATCAATGGATAACATACAGAGAGAAACTAAAAAACAAAAAAAGCACAGAGCCGCTGAATTGAATAAAGCGTTCCATGTTCAGAAGTTCAGAGTCTAAATTTCGATAGGCTGAGTTGTAAGAACATGCCGTAGCCCACAAGTTTGTGGGAAAAAGGTACACAGGAATCATCTCTATGCAAGATTAGCTTGAAAAACTTGACTACAATAAAGATGCCAGAGAGATAGCCGAACTAACGTTTTGCAATATTTCTCCTATCGAACGAGTCTTCGGAGAAATTGCCATTAAAAATATCTTGAAGTTGTAGTATACAGGAGGGCTAAAAAAAGTCATTCTCCTCCACGTTCAAAACAGATTTGGTTACACTTTACCGAAAGCAAACCTGAATGAACTCAACTGCATATTCAAAAACACTTTTCTAAAACTCTCCATCCAAAAAATTTAAAATAAGCCTCCCACATGTCAGCGACGGTCGTCACAGTCAACGATTTTTCGCGGGGAAATATCGGTGCACGCTACGTGAGCTCAAACGAGGTCGTACGAGTAATATTGTCATCTGTCTCTGAAAGCTGTCAGAAGCTACTTTTACCATATCACCAGCTTCACTTTATTCCCGATTTGAAAATATTAATTCAGGTCAGTTTTGCAGAATGAATACGATTATGGAGCTCCTTGAGGCGACGGTCTATGAAGAATGACTGTTCATATCTTAATCTGTAGAAGGCTGCAAAGTGTGCCGCCGCTTCTGCAATCATGGGGATACATCAAGGAACATATGAGCAAGTAAAACTCTCCAATAACAGCGTTCATCCCCTTCTAGCGCTCGTACACAAAAGTTTCATGATATCGCCATGGCAAAGTACTGTTTTCGCATTCGCCTGTATTATTGAACATTGTATTTGCTCTGTACCGTCTTTACTATTCGAAACACAACCAAATTATTACTTAGTTACTGTCAAGCGACCAATAGAAATGATGTAAAAAAGTGACCCCTCGAGCACTTGAGTTCATCAACCCTTGCCACACCAAACGGTGAGCTGCTTATCCTGCTTCAACAAAAGCTTTGCGTGGCGTACCAACATGGCTGTTCTAATGAATACCCTCTTTTCTGGACAATATCATGTTTGTCGTAACACAATGCAAGAAGACTATGCAGGCTTCTTACAATTTTATCGAAAACTTCTATGTCTTAATTTATTCCCGGTAATTGCTCAACCACAACACCACAAAGATAGTTAGGCACCTATTTCAATAAAAAGGTTGAGGCACTACAGCATAGAGCACCCATATACATTTTACAACAAGCATTTTCTTTCATCATAAAGGATTAGGTTTTTTTATGAGATTTGAAATAGGGGCATGGGAGTTCTCTTGGCCCATCCATTTTCCTAGGCTCAGTCTTCAAGAAATTTTCATACTCCGACCTTCACAACGCTCGACCCCATCGTGCCATACTAAACTACATACCAAAGATATTTAACAGAGAAATTACGCCACTGATGGTTTGACGTAACGTTTAAGCGCCTTCCATTTAGCGAATGGATTTAAGGGCCATATTGCTCTCCACTGGTCCCCTCCAAGTTAAACTGCACTCTGACATCTTTCCCTAGAGCCTCCGCCTCAATTGAAAAATTGCCACAGGCAGCGTCGCGATAGTTTTAT
The DNA here is from genome assembly GCA_036418205.1 of Ostertagia ostertagi. NCBI lineage: Eukaryota > Metazoa > Nematoda > Chromadorea > Rhabditida > Trichostrongylidae > Ostertagia > Ostertagia ostertagi. The sequence goes on along the minus strand of MU873946.1, from coordinate 5,521 downwards.
GGCACAGAAGTTCATAGGTATGGACAACTACGATGTCCGTCAAGGATAACAAAGCACCCCAGACGCTGTGCAAATAACCCCCACCCACGGAGTTATGTAAATGGCGCACCACAATGAACAGCTGCATGTTGAATCGGTATCGTAAGATTCTACAGTCAGCTGAAAAAGAGACGTTTACTCAACACTTCTAATTCGATCAAACGAATCTATGCCACAGACGCCACCACCAAGAACTCTCTCCGACTGACATAGAGGTCAGTTCGAAAAATTGCAGTGAACTATTACATCACAAAAACGAAATAAAACGCTCGCTCCTAGTTTCATGTCGAGACGTTATTGACAGCCTGTGAAATTGGGGTCTACCAAGAGAACTGGTATAACGAATAGGTTTCGGAGCCGTACTTAGTGCAACAGAAAAAAAACTGAAACAAATGCCCAATAGGTGTAAAGAAACACTAAATACCTCGCGCGTAAAGCCCCTTCGATTTGAGAACAACTCCTCTCGTTTTCTGCCCTCTTTTGCTACTGCAAATACGACACCGTATATTCATGGCACTTGTATACCGACACAATTAAACATTTGTGCGAGACAATCTTGGTCGCTAGAACCAGCGTGCGCTTTTTGTCTCACTATTCGCAAAGGAATCGTATTCGCTTTCGTATACAGTGTGCACTCATTCAACGACATCATTAACACAAGATTATTTTGCAATACAAGTGCAGCTTTCAAAAATAAGGAAATAAAAGGCTTGCGAACTGATTAATGCGCTTATATTATACATCAAAGAATGAAGAAGGAAATCCAACCACATAACACCAAAAACAAACATTGGACGACTGGACGATAAACCGGGTTGAGGTTTTCTCAACAGCTCTTTGACTATGGCAGATCTTCACCCCCTCACATCCGCCGTCACGTACAACAAAGGATACGGTAAGTACATGTGTACCACTGAGAATTAAAGAGAAAACGAAAAAGTTTGGGCCTGCATTGCAAAGAACTACGTACGTGTGCACGCTCAGCCTCCACTTTCAACTGGTGGAGTTTAGCAGCAGTTGCTTTAGCCTCGCGCTGTGCATCTTCTATTTCACGCTCCATAATCGTCTCCATTTCCAGGCTGCTCGCTTTGTACTCCTCGAAGTCTTTAGTATCTTTCTCATGAAGGCTCTGAACAGAATATGGACCAACAAGCACGCTTTCGATAGGATTCCGTAAAACGCAACACTCGCAGATACTCAAATAGAGTTCAATCTCACCTTCAGATGAAGCAACCGTTCTATTAGTTGATCTGTGGTAAGTTTTCTTAATGATATGACATCGTCAGCTTCAAAACCACCGGGCACCATCTTCTAAAAACAGCTTTTGAATATCCAAAGGAAAATTGCAAGTTATTCGCTTATGGCAGCGAAATTTCCAACAGAAAATCGTGCTAAGAACTGAGATCCGCACAAACGAAGATCGGGCCTCGTCCGGTAAAGGGAGGGGAGAAAGGAACAATGCGTTGCGACAATTCATATCTTCCAGAGTAATTGGGCGCTATTCATCTTCAAGGGAGAAGTTTCGGGCGTAATGGCTGAGATGTTGGCATGGGGACGGGATGGGCAAATGTTGGCAGGATCGTCGCAGAAGCCCATATGGGGAAACGGTCCGCACTTGCTTTTTGCAGCTTTGCTATATTATTCAATCGCTGCTGTTAATGTAAATAAATAGGTGTTATGTCGAAATACAATCAAAACAATAGAGATGGAAAACAAGCTGCAAAATCCAGGTGCGACCCTTTGCCCTGGTTTCGACCGAACCTGCCTCTAAACATGTGATCCGCTCCCCTACCCAACATTCAGCATACGGCCCCTAAGGGGAGGGTGTAAAAGCGAAGCAAAGCGGTCCACCCAAACCGGGTTTTCCTCCCTTCCAAAAATGAAATTTTTGGCGGGGTGCCGCAGGTAATAATCGTGCGCAGCGCATTCCCCCCTTATCAATGAACCGCCTCGCGAAGATCTTCTGAAAAGGTATGTATCTAACTCCAAGGCGCTCCATACAACAAGAAACCATGTTGCTCGAAAAAACTTATTCTAACACTTGTTCGGTACAAATCAACCTTCGATTGCTTCTGCTCTACCATATTAATGCATTGGAATTGCAACTAGGGAACCACCAATAAACTCACCTCTCAAGTAAAGATTAGTGATGAAAGTGAAAAGGACACTCGAGCTGAAGAGTGCGAGGTAATAATGCCCCCGAAGAAAATTGAACTGAGAGCGAAGCGGTGGCGTTGCGGATTTCACCTAACCTTTGGAAGGCCGCGCTTTCAGTCTAGGGGTAGAACAGTTTGTGTTTCGTGGAAATGGTTTTCTCGATTTGTTTGGTAGTGTTGTGCCTCAGCTAGTCGTGCTGAGAGTCTTTGCGTTACTTTGGAAGCTTCTCTCGATAGGGTTCCGATGGGGGAGTTGACCACTTGGTCAGTTTTTGGAACATGTTTCGTGGACACGCTAAAGGTCCTTTTTTTATAAGCTTCTTGCAGCTTGTCTTAACCGTCTTGTCGCAGCTTTTCAGGTTTCAAATGATCTGGGAAGTTGGCATCACGATTTGCTGAAAAATTGTGGTGTGGATTCTATTTTTTAAAGTTTATTTAGTGCGAGACACTCAAAATCTATTGTTCATTTTTGCTAAAAAAAAAATCTGGTGGGCGCGTAAAAAGTCCACGGTGTTTCGGTCGGTAATCGAAGATATCAGAGAACCAGTCATGCACATCTTGAGACGCAACAACAGTGCCTATGCAGAGTGCCAAGCAAGACCGGTATTCTGTAGAAGACAGATATGGAGACGATCAAAGCGACTCAATATCGTGCGGCTGAATCTTTGTCGACTTGAACTAAGGTTCCATATCGTCTTCAGTAATCTTATCACAGTGCTTGGAAGATAGAACTTGGATGTTTTGGAAGTCATTTGTAGCGCCATACCCATAGGGACGATATTCAAAAGAGGTTATTAAAAAACCACTGATTGGTGACACTAGGACTAATTGTAAGCCCAGAAAAGGGGAGAAACGCCCGGGATAGCAAAGGTTGCTCACGTCCTCCCATTGAATCCCTTCTCCCTTAGGCTTAGCCCCAACTTTCTAAGTGGCTTACTCTCCTCCCGCGGACCCCGGCCCCCGCCGCCACCTGATGCAATGGAGCGCTGCTGTAAATCGTCAAAAATAAAAGATACATGCGAATATCAACTACGAATGTTGATCGAAAGCAGGAGCAGGTGCATCTTACAAGGGAAGGATGGTAGGTCGAAGTGGCCGTTTGAAATGAAATGTATACCTCCTGATGCGTCTCCAGACGCTGATTCCAAATCTGCCTTCCAAATCTGCTAAACGACTCTCCGAACGGAGTTATGAAGCGTAATAGCTCAGTGGTGATGGTCCGGGGTGGCAGGTAAAAGCTCGTAGGATCGGTTCCTTTGCAAGTTTGGTTGCTTTGCTTTTGTCTCTAGAAGTGTTGCGGACAAAAGCAAAGCAACAAACTTGCAAAGGAACCGATCCTACGAGCTTTTACCTGCCACCCCGACCATCACCACTGAGCTATTACGCTTCATAACTCCGTTCGGAGAGCCGTTTAGCAGATTTGGAAGGCAGATTTGGAATCAGCGTCTAGAGACGCATCAGGTGGTATACATCTCATTTATACGGCCACTTCGACCTACCATCCTTTCCTTGTTAGTCCCTACTTGTGAAAATATCCTTTGATAGGTGGAACTATAGTCCCATGCGCAAGGACTCATGCTTGATGTCTGACATAAAAGTCGTAAGACGGAATCTCCTCCTTTTATATCGCTCCATCGTTTAGTAAAAATCACTCTCAGAGCTTCTCGTGGTTTTGAACTATGAAGTGAATATCTTCAGGTAATTAAACTCCAGCCACATTTTTTACAATGTCATTTGAATTCAAAATACCGGGGAGCTTTTTGAAGAAAAAGACTGAGCAAGAACAGACTGGAGACAACGAATCGAGATCATCAGGTACGCTCGTTTCTTTCTTCTTCTTTTTTACTATAACTTTGAGCTTCAATGGAATACAGTTAGCTTACAGAATCCGCTCCTTCATTCAAACGTCAATTCCCTTCGAGTCGCTTGTTTGGGAATCTCACTCGCGGTGGTCCTACTTCTGTACAGAATCCAGTTCGCACGGAAGGTAGAGTGTTGTTTTTAATGAATTGGTCACCATGCTGAATCTAGACTTCAGAAACCCAGAGATAGACGATTTGCAGATTGGATCAGTGCTGAAGCGAGTAGTGAATCAGGTGGGTAAGGTCTTACGTTGAACGCGATAATGCTGCATGTGGTTTATGTTTATGGTTTCAATTTTTATTTTTATTCCTTTTTTCACGACTTTTTATCGTGTGTTGGTTAAATTTTTTATGCTTTTGTACAAGCTTGTATTTTATAGCAAATTCAGCTCACAAACACACTGAATCCAAAAACGATGACGGAGGAGGATCTGTCGGTAGATTCAAGCTGGTTCGAAATATTGAAAAGAACCTAAAGCAACCGAGTCGCATTGCCAGTTCGGCGACTGCTTCCGGTGAGGATCGTTCGCGGCCTTCGTCCATACTCCGTAAAAGAAGCTCAGGCAGCATAGCAAGCGCAGCAGCCGTTAAAAGAGCTACGAAGCTGGTTCGTGCTAAACGTTCTGTAAGCCGAGAAGAGACTTCGGACACAGACAAAAACGTAGGCTTTTTTGATGTTACATATATAGCCGCGTTGGAGAAATACGAGTTTTCCAGAGTGGCTCCAAATTTAGCGCTCTTTCTGGTAGCAGTCAGACGTTGTCGCAGTCGAATTCAACGTCCCCTCCAAGATTCAGAGCCACTCCGTACGCTGCTGAGTCTAAAACGGCTACTCGAGAAGAAGCTGTATTGCTAAGGTTTCTGTTTGCTCCGTTTAGCTAGTCAGTAAAGTGAAGTAGTGATATAATATTCCTGTTTTCCTTTAAGCATGAGTGCTGCTCCATATTCAGGTCTCTCCTGGCGCTTATTGGGAAGCATTGCCCGTCCGAATTTGACAAGTACCAAGTTCTGGAGGAAAGAGATAAATTGCTATCTAGATTGAGAGATGTAAGTCATATCCATAATGTTCACTGAATGTGATCTTTTTGCATGTTTCTGTTTCTTTTTGTTCGTTTCACACGAAATGAATTAAGGAAGAGAGTAAGCACATTTCTGAAAAAGGAAACAAGGTCCAGGGACTATGTCTAGGAATGTGCACTGAGAAGGAGAGGTTGGTGCTTCTTAGCTTAGCATCCTGTAGTAGCTATTGTTTAGCTATAACTATATTTATGGCTCATTTATTTTGTTGTGTTCAGATACGTTCGAGTGGTTCAGAAGAGAATATCCCCATATGAGTGCGGTCCCAGTGGACTGGAGCCGAATCGTCTCGTAAAAGTAGGCGCTAAGTTATAAGAATATTACCATTTTTCGTGTGTGCAGGAAAAGGGAAGAAAGGTGAAAGAGGGGGATCCAAATGTCACTTCT
>MU873942.1:0-10909 GCA_036418205.1 Ostertagia ostertagi | reverse complement strand
AATAGTAAACCGAAGAAACCAAACCAATGCGAATTCTGTAGAGACGACGCGCAAACTCCGCCTATGTGATTAGCACGCAGTGTGATTTTACGATTCCTCGAGGTGTCTTTTTTGCTTTCTTCCTTGGTTGAACATAATTACCATTACCGCTTTAATATTTTGGGGCAATATCACACCTGGCACTATTTACCCTTTATTGCTCCACCAGTCAAAAATTGAACCGATTTTTTATCGAATTTCGGCCATTACTATGGATTTTGGCTAGAAAGTTGTTAGGAGGGTTTTCAACCTGTAGAACACGAAAATCACATTCGTTCAGGGGGGGGGGGCATAAGTTCCGGCGCACTGGCACTAGAACATTACCAACTTCTGAACTTGTCGATAGGGATAAGTTGACCCGTAGGATATGTACATCACATTAGTTGTTTGCGAGTGAGCTTGTAGCCAGGACCACGGGCGCCAACGCAAAATGAAAGTGCCGGCGCCTGTGGCGCGGCGGCAAGTGTTTTCGCGCTAAATAATGTTGTGCTTGTTTCTACGGGTCGAAATACCCCAGAAGACAAATTTCTAGCCAAATCCACAGTCATGGACGAATTTCGATCAAAATCCGGCTCAGTTCTTGAGGAGTGGGGCAGTAAAGGGTAAATAGTGCCCACTTACCATTCTAGTTAGGGGGGGCATGACGTGATGCAGCTTCTCGGCGAACTAGTGTGAACTCGAACATTCCAGCTTTTCACGCATGTCAAGTGACTGCCCTCACCCCCACCCTCTAGACTGGCTACACCCCCTGGCTCGGAGTTACCCTAGCTTTCTGGAAAACTGCATCATGATGCCCCCCTAACTGGAATAGACCCAAACCCGGTGTCGATTTTTCGTGAAAATATAGTTTTTAGAAAAATTATATGTAGCTTGAATGAGTCAGGTGTATTGTGATGTGATTGTTGTTAGTTTGCGGTGGCTGTTGTGATGACTCGGTGGGTGTTCATTGAACGAGCTACGCACTGTGATGGAATGCTGTTAAACAAGTGATTGATGTGAGGGCAAACACTAGCCAACGAGCGATGCTGCCATCGCTACTACTACTCACTACTATTGGCAAGCCCACTAACCACCAACATTTCCCGACCGGAAGGAAGCATCGCTCATCAGGCGAACGCGCCGGTGCTATTAGATCGCCGTGCATGAATCATGCCGTTGTTTTTCATCAGCTCTTTTATCTGACTTTCTATCACACATAGCTCTTGCATTAGCTGTGATTCATCGCCAACAGCCGTGAGAGGCGCTGTCTGAGGCGGCACATTTGGCGCCGATGCCAGTCACTCCAGTAACCTAATGCTTTCGTTCACAGCCACTAGGAATTCCAGAGATTACTGCCACTGAAAATGGCCCATTATAGTCGTTTTATTGTAGGCTATAACCATATATTAATGCTTAAATAAGCACGCTGGGTTGTGCAAAGGTCTGAAAAATTCACAGTTCGTTGCGCTTTTTATGGGCTACGCTGGCTATACGAAGCGATTATTCACACTATACTACCGCCAGCGCTACTGTCTATTTTTCCTGAAATTTTTTTTTCAGATTTTGTTGTCCGTTTTTCATGGAATGACTTCCTAAATATATGGGTATGTAATGGGATTTCAATGGGCTTATGGCATCAGTAATCTTTAGGCTCATTTGATGGAAATTTCAGCCTCATTGGTGGACAGGGAGTTACGTCCTTGAGGTTACGTAACAAAATTTGTCAGAAGCGAAATGTAAATACACAGAATTAATTTCCGATTTTTCTCGACTTCTCGTCTGCTGATTTTTTGGCCGGAGTTAGCCATGCAAATTAAAGTTTCTATTCGATTATTATGACCTTCAAGAGGTTCCGTGCCTTTGTTCCTTCCACTTTGCTGTGGTTTTTCCATTCCATTTTCATCACAACACAATTCCGTTCTTCTTCGGCCTGCCCATGGATACGCCATGCCTCGAGCGTCGCTGGAAATTTCACAGCGAATACTTGCACATTAATTGTATGCGTTCGTGTGGGGGTGTTGGCAGAACTTCCAGTTTTATTTTAGCGAGTTGATCTAGCAATAATTTGTTGACCCCATAGGATGATAAACATTGGTGGAATGTGAATTGTAGGAGTTTGGGTGAGGACGGGGGGGGGTTGTGAGTGGTGAGCAGTTGGGACAGAGCGCTCCAAGCCGCTTTTTGTAAATTATGAAGAATGAAGCATTTAGCGCCGATGAAGTGTTTAGGGGACACGTTACGAACTCTATTTCCATTCAAAACCCCCGTGACATCTGAGTACAATTTGCCCTACACAATTAAGTCCGGGATCCAAACGATGTTCGAATCAGTGTTTTTGCCCTCCCAGGTGAAGGTAGTACCAATCAACTAATCCTGGAGGGATGAGGGCTTAGCTTATTTTGGACGACGTATGATCCTGGACTTGATCCCCGAATCGTGGACGTGTAAGCGGCGCCCTTTGCCTCTATACCATTGACGGCCAATGTATGAACTGGTGAGACTAATACTATAGAGAAATTGCACATTAGTTTTTGTTCCATCTTTTGCTAATTGCAAAGAATTGCTTCGCACTTTAACGTTCTACTTTTTCGGTGGTTGTTCCAAATGATTTTTTCTTGATAGATTCGAACTCTTTCTCGATGAACTCTCATTAGGCATCAATTATTTTCAACTCTTGATTGACTGCTATCGGTTGACCAATTCTACTGAATAGAATTACACCAATAGCTATTGCCAACAATGCTATCGCGGCTATATAAAGCGTTGTTGCTTAGATAGCATTGGTGATAGAGAATTACCGAATAAAGTGCTTTCTAGGCATCTTATCAAAGGAATATTAACGTAATTCCATGAATCTCAGTCTTTTTTGATCGTCTGGAGGGTTCAAAGGTCTGAACCAATTCCATTGAAGATTCTCACCTTGACCGGCCTAAATATATTTAGCCTATCAAAACACCCTCGATCAAGCAATTTTGCCAACGTTCCAATCCATATAGCCCGATCTTTTACGCTCGAAGCAGTCGGCTCGTTGCGTCCTCTTTGGCACACGGCCAGCTCCCGAACGGTGGGTGGACTATACGATCAGCGGTGTTATTTCGAACGGCGCCACGTTTTGCCTAGTCGTCTAGTACGACTAACCGACCGTGCAGCTATTCAAATGGCTGAGACGGCCACCCACGACGGCGCCATTCATTTATTGTGCCTCTTATGAGTCTTCGGGTTCTTTGCTTCCATCCACCCGGCCCATTTAAAGCGGCTAAATTTGTCATTAGCTGACCTTTATCGAAATAGAGCCTTCATAGATTGTGTACGCAGCTCACAAGAGCTGTTGTAGAAACTCTTTTAACTTCTTGAGAATCACGAAAAAACGGTATGACTCCATAAACTCAAGCATTTTGCTGTTCTCTCTGCCCTCTTTGCTTGATAATTGAAAGCACAAGGTCTTGAAAGCGATTATTCACTTCTAGAAATGTCATCGATCGGTTTCCCCTCAGAATTACGGAAGTATTTGGATTCGTTTCGATTATGGATAGAGTATTCAACTCCTCACTTTCATTGTCTGAGACCTCTTAATCCGGCTAAATGGGAGTATTAGAAATACAGCTAGACACTCTTGTTCGAGATCCAGTCCCGTGAACCCTATAAATATGATGCAACGCGTCAAACTATTGCGCTATCATTTTTGACTTGTTTTTGTTGGATACTCCGGCTGGGACGATATTTTGCCCACAAGTCAGCATTCGTGATATAGCGCTACATTTTTCTTTACTGAGTTACTGTAAACTAATTTATAAAGACGTGAGCGAAAGTAGAATCATCGAGGGGCTATCTGAAGGCAAGGTTCATGGTGGAAAGGCTCATCAAAGATCAAGGTAGAGTGGTCAGGGGTGCAGAAAAAATGCAGAACCAAAAACCCGAACCCACCACCTACAGGACATGAGGAATGGTTTCTGCTCTTCAAGTTTCCGTTTTGCATTGAATTCCCTTAAATGGTCCTTCATGTCCTGCAACGTCAACGCTCTTTCTCCCATGTGGCTCACGGCTATCGGACGCGAGGTTAGGCCGATGTCAGACTTTGCGAATCGCGCGATTCGCTACTAGCGATTCGCGCGATTCGCTAGCGTCCGCGGTCGCGTTGCGGTACCAGCCAATTGAGTGATTCACTGGCCGCGACGCGACCGCAGACGCTAGCGAATCGCGCGATTCGCAAAGTCTGACATCGGCCTAGGCGTGGCGGTGAGAGCGGGGCGCGTTTTTCTGCTAGGCGCTGGGGGCACTTACTTCGCTATAATAACGTATCTTAGCAAGGTCCAACTGCCTTACGATTAGTATAGTAGTCTTCCGCTTCTGTCTTTCGACGTTATCGTGGACTCATTTGAGGTGATGAGCTCGAAACTTTCAAATCAGCCTTCTTTTTCGCCAGAATTCCGGTATTCATTTGAATTGCAGTATTATTGTTACATAAGAATTGATAATATCAGATAATTAATATCAGAGTCCCCTCAACGAAGTCTCCCTAAACATTCCAAACAATGTAGTTTGGAGATGAGGCCTAATTCAATGCCTTGCCCCCTTCCCTCAAGACCCCATTACGCACCAGCGGCTTCAGAAAAGTAACTTGATTTCCAGTGATCAACTACTTAAAGGAATCTTCCACGGAAAAAGCTCCGCCTCCCATTACCACAGAAAAACGATACCTTAGGCCCCTAGCCTCATGAGCATAGCAAAAAGAACGGAACATAAGCGTTAGTTTCGATAATACTAATCCTACACACAAGACAAAATGATCACTCTTTCCGTGGAAGATTCCTTTAAGGTATCGTTTTCTGTGGTAATGAGGGCGGAGCTTTTTCCGTGGAAGATTCCTTTAAGTTTCTGTTGTGCCCAGAACATCTAGGAGTGCATCGCACTCAGTGATTTCCTCATTCGTCTTTTAGCGGCACAGCGCAATACATTTTCAGCACATTCCTAGCGATCTTACGGTAAAAACGCATGCAGGCAGCGACAGCGCTCGTTCGTAATAGGCACCCGTTCTGCTAAGAGAGAAGAAAACTTTTAGCGATGAGAAAACTCGTGAGTAAATGCGATTTGGGTGGCAAATTTAGGACGGGAATGCGCAATCGATGGATCGGCAATTTTCTCTATGGGTAAGAGAATAAAACGCTAAGCGCTGACAAATTTTTTAGCATGCGCCATGCATTTGACCTGTATTCGCGATCATGGAGGCATTTAGACGCACTATTCATTTCTTTGACCCATACACTGACTGAAGGGCTGAAGGGAGCCAATCGATGTATAAGCCGGTGATCCAAGTATGGCCTTCTAAGGATCTCAAACCTTTCTATTTTCATGTCTGACCCACCTAATGAGTTGGCCACTGGTTCGATTTGTCTCCTTTCCTGTGCGGGAGTAATTGATGGATAGGCTTCTGTGTTCGGTTTTGCTTGGTTCGCTCTGAGACTTAGAATGTTCATTACTGCATCAAGCGTCATTTGATGATGGGCATTCTTTGAAGGCAAAATTAGAGGTCTCTGCCAGGAACAAAGCTCTGGCGCAAGAAATTGGAAGGCAAGCACAGAGGATGGCTCCCTGGCTCCACGACGTAAAGCGGATGCCGCAATACGGACGAATATCGGCGAAGAGGGGCTTACCTCTTGTAAAGACAGGCGGGCCCCCCTAAAGGGTACGCGCGCGACACTCGAACCGCTCGCACAAGAGATATCCCCCGCAATCTGGCATGACTCTCCCCGTGGCGCCATGGGCGCAGTGCGCCCTCTTGCTGTCTGAACCTCTAGCCCTTTAGCAGAGTGAGCGCTAGCGTTGGAAAGAGCAGTACCGATGAGAGTCGCATCCATGTGGAAATCAACGAGTAATAAAGGAGGACCCATCTCTCTGATTCCGGGTCGTTTTCCATGTTTTTTCTTCATCACTGCACCACTGACCGTCTCTATCCATATTTCCAAGGAGCTCACTTTTCATCGTAAAATCGAAGGCTGGGGAGCTAAGGGTCAAGGATTCACTATATGCCCCGCCCACCACCGTACGCCCCGCCCACATACCAGTGCTATTTCGCTTCATTGATACTGGAGAACGAGACTTTATTCTCAACCTTTTCGACGGTTCTTTCCATTTTCTTATTACTGGCGTTACATTCACATCTCCAATGTTACTTACAATCTCCAATATTTACTTACAATCGTGATAACACATCAATTCAATGGCGAACTTTGCCCTACGTGTATATAAGCAACTGAGTAACTAAATAAATAAACAAATAAGTAAATAAATAAACAGGTCAATAAACGTTGTGATCTTTTTGGCAGTAGATTCTCTTTTGGGCTCCTTGATTCAGGGCTTCTATTCTCAATAGAAGGCTGACGTTGAGTGACTGAGATTGACTGGATGGAAATCTTGCTTGGGCTGGCTTGATTTTGATGCGTTATTTGTCCTCGATCCCCTGCGCGTGGTAGCGATGCCACATGTTTCACCCCGACCCCACCGCCTCGGCATGTTTCTATGATGAAAAATGAGTTGTTATGCGAACAAGAGACGTCGTGTAATGGAATTCGGACTGGTCGCAGTTTCCAATTATCTCTTGCATAGTTCTCGATCGTTACGTGAAATCGATGGCGGCACACAGGGTGCTGTCGTCTTTCGACGAAACTTTCTGCCGAAAACAACGAGCACGCCAATGGACGAACTCTGCCTTCAGTTTGATGAAAACATCACCCTTCTTTGAAAATATTCTTGATGAGGTTATCGATTCATTACAGTAATGATAGATCTTCATTCACTTCCTTAATTGTTAGTTCGTCATTCCTTGTAACCCTTCCAAGTGGTCAAATGGCCAAAAGTGTGATTATTTTGTAATTCATTTTCTGCCTCTCTATAATTCATGAAAAAAACTGGCTTCTGAAGTGCCAGCTGATTAGCTCCTTCACAAGAGTGGGGAATAAGAATGCACCTTTTTCAGAGGACTTGCAAAAGCTAACCCAAAAAAAGGTTACGCTTTGATTTCATTCACCCAGTTTCACTCCGATCTATCAAACATTGGATGTGGGGCTTGGTTGGTCAGCTTGGTTTTTGATCTGTCAGTCCTTCTGTTGTATTGCCTTGGTTTTGGCTGTAGTTCCTTTCAGTGACTCGAGAACGACCAGTATGGATCCTTTTTTCAGTCGACTTTATCATTGCGCGAATAGGAGACGGGAAATTTTGACCCATATCGAGAAGCTAGGTCGCGATTATCACGATTGAAAGGGAGGGCGGGGGTCTGTTCAAAATACTAGCGCCGTCTTTCTTGAACCTGGTTCCATCCGATTGACTTTTGCTTCGTTTCTAAGACTCCGTTTGGTTTCGTTCAACGGCGATTAAAAGGCGCAGAATCGTCACAACAATTACAATAGAATGCCTGAAAGGCGCCGTTTTCTGATCAGACTGGAATCGAAAAACTGCACATCTTCAGGTTATAGCAATTATGTAGGTAACGGCGAAGGATCCTGACGATTATAAAGATATTTTGTTTGCTTGACACGAAGAACCAATATATAATTTCCGGGGTCCAAAAGCTCACTTCTTCACGGTTGCAGGAGAGCGGGTGGAGGGGGCAGGGGGGCGGGCTGGCATTATGGCGCAGAGCACTCAGGCATTTTGAAACAACGCGCAACGTTTCACTCGCTAATCCTTTTCTTGTTCTAGTAAAGTGGTTAACCCACCTTTGACGTATCCTCCCTCTGCGTAGGGGGTTATGTAGTTGTGCCGGGACCTATTCTTGCAACGCATCCCCCCCCTCCTCATACACTTGCGGATCTGGCCTACACTCTGTGGTAGTTACTTACCGCCCCACTGTTCTAACACTGTTAATGGTTTCGGCAAACGCCGCAAAAGGCGCGCAAATGTGGCTGGGGGGCGGCAGTCGCCGTCGCTACGCGTGGCATATCATTTTACCTCAGTGTGGAGCGGGGAAATCCGTGAGCCAGGGGGAGTGTAGCCAGTCTAGGGGGTGGGGGGTGAGGGCAGCCACTTGACATGCGTGAAAAGTTGGAATGTTCGAGTTTCCACTATGTCATGTTGACTGCCTCCCTTCCCCCCCCCCCTTGAGCTACATTAAGCCGCAAATAGGTGTGTAGATCTTGGAAAGCACCGCTTTGCTGGTACTTATAAGCAGTTTTACCCGACTTTCCCACACCCTAGGATTTTCTGACTGTTGAAATGCATTCGCAGGTCTGTTCCAGAAAGTTTTCATGAGCTTCAGAGTTTAACAGTTTCCTCCACTTCATTTTTCGATGTGTAGCGAAGGTAAAGGTTAACTCCTGAAATAAGTTTTGAACCTGAAGTTGTCCTCCATGCTTTCTTTATCTTTGGCTCGTTGCCAAAAATCGTACACTGGGTAAACTCGTGAAACTGTTTATAAGTGCCCACCCAGCAGCGATACCCTCTATGTTTTATCTTTTGCTTTGCCAAAAACTGTATACCGGTGTCATAAAACAGTTTTTAAGGGCACACCCAACTAGCGATGCCCTCGTTTTGAAAACATGTTTTTGTAGAAGTTGGAAGTGATATCTATTTTCTCTTCGAATTGATAGTAAATAGACCCGATCGCAGCGTACTATCAAGCGGAACAACTGTTTGCCAACGCCCTCTCATCGTCTTTCGAATTAACCTTTTCCTACAAAAAATCTTTCGATGTGATTTAGGCCTCTGAGGGAGCAAAAAAAAGCGGGAGGGTGGGGGAGGGATGGTTAGGGTTGGGGGTATCGGAACACGGGATTCGAACGGGGCATATAGCTTGTTGACCGCGACCATATTCTCACCGTTTCTTTCGGTTGGCCTGAAATCTTTCAAATTATAATAATCTTATTACTAACTAATTTATAAAAAGCTTATAAGGGCGATTCATCTTTTGGAGAAAAAAGAAGTAGTCGTGTTTTGCTAATGGAATAATTCTCCCATTTATAAATTAGGATGATCTTATTGATAAGTAAGTCATAAAAATCTCACAAGGGGCAGTTCAAATTTGAAAAAAGGAGGACAAGCACGCGGATTTTTTGTCAGAGAAATATTTGTTCCTTTTCGAAGTTTTTTCTAGCAACTTTCTTGTTCCTGAGCATTTATCGTACTATTTTTGCTCGGCGGATTGGTGTGAGTAGGTAGTAACCCACACCGCTCTTATCTCTTAGGCGCTCTTATCTCTAGTATTTTAGGGTAATGCTTCGCTCATGTCGCAATTTCAGTTTAAGATAGAGTTCCATAGGCGGAAAACGTCATTAAAATCCTGAAAGTCAGCCCATTGCGGGCCTTACCAGGAAGGGCGTGACAAGCTTTTTGAAAACGGTCTTTTGCATGATATAGGGGCAGATGCGGGAACCACAGAACCATGTTCAATTTTTCCTGAACGGCCCTCTGAATACCAGAAAAGGAGGTCCCTAGTTCGATTCCTCGTGGTAACAAATTTTTGCATTTCGAGTTGACGTGCCAAAATTCGCGCAAAATGGAGTTAGAACCAACCAGAACAATCAGAACTCCATTTTGCGCGAATTTTGGAACGTCAACTCGAAATGCAAAAATTTGTCACCAAGAGGAATCGAACTAGGGACCCCCTTTTCTGGTATTCAGAGGGCCGTTCAGGAAAAATTGAACATGGTTCTGTGGTTCCCGCATCTGCCCCTATATCATGCAAAAGACCGTTTTCAAAAAGCTCGTCACGCCCTGAAAGACCTTCCTGGTAGGGCTGCCATTCAGTAGAGAGTCAAAAAGTGCCGAGTTTATCCAACAATTATTCAAAAGGAACAGAATTCAATACAGTAACTTTTTAAAGCGCCCAATATTTCACTTGTTTGATTTAGTCTGGATTTGATGAAATATATAATTTTGCCCGGATTATGCACGGTGACAGAAACCCACAGAGATGCTCACAAGGTTGGTACATTGTGGTCCGAAAGAGTTGGAATTTTCCTCAAATAAAACCCTTTGTCTGTGCAAGAGCGATCTCCTTTGGTTCACGCAGCCTAAAGAGCCTAAAAACTTTGCCTGCCTTTCTTTTGCGATTATCTGAGCAAAAAGTTTCGACATGTTGCGAGAAGCCGGCCGACTAGGCAAAACCCGAGAGGAGACCAGATGTGATTTTCTCCCAAGATTGATCACCGCACATTCGAAAAACCATATAATTAATTTGATAACCGGCTGACGTATGAATGTAATCCAGCCCTTGTAAAGCCCCTCAGATGCTTTTAGGGGAATGATGGCTGAGCGCCTTAACAGACCGAAGTTCCTGTTACTAATCTATATCGACTTAGGGGGATAGACGAAACGAAGAAATAAAAACGGATAGCACAGTCGCCAGATCAATCCCTTCTGAGTGTGTCATGCTCTCAGTTCCTTCTTAGTTGTAGAGGCTTGTTGTTTGACGGCCATAGGGCTTCTCCTATGAATGGAAGGCTATCGACGTTTGATTGAGTTGTTTTGTTCTTCTAGACATGTCTAGCACCATTTAAGCCGTGCCTGGGTGATGGACGGCTTTTTTTCGGCCTGGATTCTGAAAATAGTATAGAGCTATCGCTCTGCCCTTCCTGAATCCTTACGTTTTTATTTACCTTGTTTCTGAAAAGTCAGGAATTTTTAAATTCTAGAGAGAAGAAGCCCGGCAATGAATTCCGGAAAGGAATCCATTTGAAAGGGTTTCAAAAATGAGAACAAAATGGTATGTACGGATCGATTTATCCCCAAATTTTCCTCCTGAAAGGAGTTCATAGTGTTCCTAAAAGCATACAAATTTCTTCAGCGAGTCTCTCGTAAGTTTTTGTGAACGTATCTCATCCATGAATGTGAGGCCAATATAAAAACTCTAAAGAAGGGGCCTAATTCCCCGCGTTTGAGGAATTCATATGGCTAGAAG
>MU873938.1:3905-13930 GCA_036418205.1 Ostertagia ostertagi | reverse complement strand
CCCCACCAAATATGTTTCCCGTCCCACCCCCTATATCATGCCCCAAAATCAGCTCCTGACGACTGCTGCGAAGCGCACTATGAATTTCGTGAAATTTGTGTTTCAGCGCCTCTTATCTGCTCCGTCCCACCCCCTATATCATATCAAAAATCAGCTCCTAACGACTGCTGCGACGCGTGCTATGAATTTCGTGACACACACACACAGACAGACAGACTTAGCGCTTTATATATAGTAGGGATATATATAACATGGCATACTAAAAACATCTGCACATAGTATACACTTATTACATAGTTTCTTTCATCAGTATTGCCCCCCTTTTTTTCGGCGTAGTCCGCCTTTAGTTTAATTCTCTGTATTAGTTTATTATTTAAATTCTATAATAACATCCGCTACGTCCATTCTTATCGCTAATTGTGGTATGCATTAGTTTCGCGTAGCTGCTATCCTCATCCCCTTCCTGTTTCAGGTAATTTGTGATCTGAGGCCCACCCGTCTCAAGTGTTCAAGCAATCATCATGGCAACTAATTCTAAAACAAGTAAAACATCGCAGCGAGCGAATACCTCTGCGCAGGCAGCAACATCTCATTCTAGCCACGCAACCCGCTGCAAATACGCGTACAGCGCTAATGCAAATTCTTGATCAGATGTGCAGTGCTTTAGAGCTAGAGCAGCAAGACCAGCGTAGGAGTGCTCCGGTGGCCGCAACATCAACGCAGACCGCCGAACTTCCGGTCCAGCCTCGACGCCATCGCAGTTCATCTCTTACTCGCACGCTTCCACCGCAGATCCCTCAGCAGCGTTCGTATCGCGTAGCTTCCGAGGAGGAAGACGATGAGCCAGCAGCTCAGCGTAGCTATTACAGGCGTCGGGACAACCCCTTTCGCCGCGCGCGTGCGCAGCAGCGCCAAGATCATCCGCCGCGTAGGCAGCGCTCGCCAGAACAACGCCATGAACAACATCAATCGTACATGGAGCGCCGCTCATCGCGCAGTGCCAGTCCACAGCCGCAGCGTCATCGCGAGCATTCACGCGACGTGAGTCCAGCATATAACGTTCATCGCGTGCGTAGGCACGGGCATTGCTATGAAGTTCACTGCTGCTGCTGTCGTTCAGTTAGCCGCGAAAGCTACCATCATCGCACACGCGTACGTTCGCCTTACAACTATCATTATACGCAAAGGGAACACCGCCGCGAGCGTATGCCAACGCCACCCCGCAGTCTCTCCCCTCGTAGGGAAGAGCAAGATGGACGTAGCGTCCTATCGTTTCACTCTCCTCCGCGCCGTACGAGTTCACCTCGGCTTTCCGCCCCCAAGCCGGTTCGCTTAGGCGACCAGTTCGCTCGGAAGCGTACGATTCGCTCGGGGAGCTGAGAGACGAGTTCAGAACTCGAACCATCTGATCCTGCTGCCTCCATTTCCCGCTGCTTCTTTTGTCGTCAGCGGCACTTTTCAGCGCAGTGCCAGAATTTTCCATATCTGTCAGATCGCATATGGATGCACGAACATAGCGGGCGTTGCTTTCGCTGTGGCGGCGAACATCTCGACGAAAATTGCGTATTCGACGAAAATCGTTATAACGTGCAAGTGTTGTAAGCGTAAAGACCATCATACAGCATTTTGCTACCGCAACCAGCACGCAATTAGCGACATCGTCCTAGAGCGCTATGCCGCACGCATGCGTAGAGCCCGCAGAATAGCGCGTGTCGTACGAGAAGACGCAGCGGAGCAAGAACGTCTCGCGTATGCCAGACAACACAGTAGCAAGGATTCGAAGTAGACCAGTAACCGTAGAAGAGTGATTTAAGAGTTGTGATGAGGAGTAGCAGTTCCCTTTGGCCACTTCTCTTTCTAATTTATTCAGTCTTGTCACCGTAGGCAATAATTGTGTATGCTCACGTACTCAATCGTAAACGGCCAAGTCATTTCCATTCCCCTAGTAAACCAAATGCAATTTATTTTCTGCGTAAGGATATCATCGTAGAAACGAGTAACTCATTTTTGCAAAGCGTAGTTTCGTACGGACCGTAGGTCCGAAATATTACTTGTTCATTTTTTTATTTCCAGCGTACCGCGTAGTACGAGGTTGTTTCAGCTCGCGTAGGCGAGGAATACGTCATCGGAGTTCAACGGACGTGTGACATCCCATCGCATGACGCAGCCCCTCCTATCGGTGACCGCTAGTGCCTTTTGCCCTGGGGACCCCGGGATTCCTTTCATTTCCTTTCTAATTGGCCCATGGGTTTATTTCGCCTTAGCGAGGAAAAATCTCCCCCTCGCACAAAATTGTCCCCCGTAATGTGAGGCAAAACTCACACGTAGGTATAAAAAAGTCCCGTAATTTTTAATCGTCGGAGACCGTTCCACCGAGCACACCCGTACTCGTTGGTCAATATACGTCTGACTTCGCCTCGTGTCGTGCCGAATGAAGCCGCAGTCATCAAGTCAAGCAAAGTAGCTGTCGCCTCATCGAGCCTTTTCGCCTCACATCGTCGTCAACCATAGATTCATTGTATGTGTTGTATTTTTATTGAAGTTTTACATATTGTAACCGGTGAAAACCATCATGCCCGCCGTCACACAACCTGCAGTCCTCCTGAACTTCCAGCTTAGTAAGTTAGAGCCCCTGTCGGACTCTACGGCATAACAATCTGTTGTATATAAGGTTGCGTAGCCCACAGATAACGACTGGTATCCAGTACTGCCGCCACTGGGACCCCCTTTTCGTCATGCGCCGCCCCCAGTATCGTGAATTTCGCACGACTTCTCAAAGGTCGCGCCTGGTAGGGTGCGCGCGTCCTAGTGCGCGCGTCCCGGATCCCAGCGAGAGGTTCCTGGACGGCGGTCAGAGCGAAACAGACCTGTCCGCAGGCGCCTCAGTCAGTCTTCACGTCGATCTCGCCGAGTCTGGTCGTTGCGTTTCTCGCTCTTACGTCGTGGTCCTGCTGTTCGTCGTGCGTCGTCGCCTTGGTCCATGCGTTGAGACAGATGGAGCAATGGAGCAGGACGGGCATGGATGCCCGAGATGGACCGCAGGACCGCTACCACGTCTCCCCCCGTAAGGACTGAGCACTGTTCGACCCATGAGTTCGTAGGTCGTGGTTTTCCAATTCATCGAAGTTACTATTCATTTTCATAGTATGCTCCATACAAATCTATAAACATTTTATTTGTGTGTTATTTACTAAGTCCTCAAACGGTGATTCCACCGTAGTGTATTTGTTCTACACATGCTAGCTAGGTGTAAAATATATGAAACGTTCGTAGGCTAGGCTTGAAGGATGCCGTCGTAGGCCGCAATGGCCGTTGTTCAAAAGGTTGTTGGCATGGCGTAGGTTAGTAGGTGCAGGTAAGCAGCGTTTAGCATAGGGGCTGCTAGGGCCTTTGGTATATTACCCCCGCGTGGACAGTGGCGAGAGCGGGCGCAGCGTAAGTCCCCATTGTACCCTCACGCCGACATGGACGCCGCTCCTAAGCAGGGTGAACCCCGATGCTTCTGAGCTTATGCGAGGAGCAAGGCGTCCATGCCGGCGCGACACCATTCAGAGCCACAGCGAAGCCTGAAGGTCAGTCGCTGCAGGCCATTCATAACGGAGGATCGACGCCTATGATTCATCCTTGAAACCGTATGTAAACGCAGCATTAAATTAAAATAAACCTCCTCCTATATTATTTTGAGAACAGTTAACAGTTTCGATCCAAGAGAAAAAATCGAAAACACTGAGACTGCACCAGAAATGTCTCTTTGTTTCGACAGTAGCTTCAGCGCAAGTTTCCCCGGAGCGGAGCCCTATAAACCTTGGGGGTCGAATCGTGCTCGGAAGTGTGGACTCAAAAGTCTGAAAGGGCGAAACCCGTGTCCGGAACCCGCGTTTTCCGAGTTCGTTCAGGTTCAACCGCACGTTGACCAAATTCAAAAAAAAATACGACTTCCCGCCCCCCTATCTGGATAGCTTCGATACGGACCCCCCCCCAGGTCAACCTTACCGAGGTGACTTGGGGCTTTTGCATTTTTTACGACCCCCTCCACCACCATGAGACTCACGAGGCTCCACCAATAACGACCACCACCCTCACTATCTGAGTTGTTACTATAGTAGTATTTGCTTTCGCGTCACACTACGACCCCCGTGTAGAATTGACGCTGCTCCGACCTTGTCGAATACAACCCCCTTCGAAGCCCGGATACACCCCCTCGTACTGAACCAACGAGTACACACCTGATTCGTCCCTCTGCTTAGATAATCAAGATCCTTTTTTAAGGCGCGGCCCCATCCCCCCGAGCAACAACACAAAACTGCACAAAACTAATAAGTAGTCATTCACGTTTGGAAGAGAGGGGAACCATACGCGATTCCCTGATCAACTAACAAAACATTTTGAAGGGGGATTGTTCCCCCAGCATGAAAATAATGCTCTTCGTCATATCCAACCAAAATAAATAAGCGAGCGAAATATAAAGAAATTTTTTACCGTCCGGAAAGGAAAACGCAGCACTCCATCCCCACCTCAGACAATTTCAACTGTGGTCTCGACATTTTGCTAGACAAACGCCACAAAAGGTGCGCACTCGCGTAACAGGCCAAACATTGCCGGTGCCTGATTTCACCTTTTGAAGAATCTCACCGTTTAGCTCATATATAGTATTTGTTTGAGTGATGTCATGTTTCTCCTGTTGCTACAAATTCCTACATGCATAATGTCTACGCCAGAGAAAACTGCAATGCTTAGTTTGTGTGTTGCAGTTACTCTTCCATTTGCAAACACACACCCCCCCCCGCAAACTGTCCTGAATGAGCGGATCAATTATCTGGCAGTTCTCATAACACCGTTATCCGTGATCTCCATGCGAATATCGCTACAGTATCCATTTATTGAGTATTGCATATATACCATTGATTACTTAGAAGAATGAAGAACGAGGCCACAATAAATGCGGAACAAGAAAAATTGTTGGAAAACGCCACGCGAGTGGTCAAGGCGGAGTCGTTGGAAATGAAGCGATGCCTCGACAAGGTAATAATCTTGAGTAATCGTGGAGACTCTCTTTTCATCGCTTCTCGTATCAGATTCCTTCAATATCATATCATGCTTTTTTCCAGGGTGAAACGATGGATGCTTTGAAACATGCTTCACAGTTCCTGAATGATAGAATACCAGCGAAGCTCTCGCTCTAACAAATTTTCCTAATAGATATTATGTTCTGTATGGCAAATCAATTTTCTCACGTTCAGGCGAACTATTTGGTCAAACGGGTTGTTGCAATAACTCCGATCTTCCAAGCATCATGTGTGTACCCTTTATAAAATCACGGTAGCTATGCGCAATCTTATGAAAAACTCCGCCTCAGTAAGAACTGTATCACATTATATTTGGATTACCATCACCGCAGTTTAAATGAAACTGCATGTGCCGGTAGGGAGGGCATCGTCAAAGCGCCACTGGGCGTGCCTTCGGCTGCTTCATAGTCAGCAGACTGGGGAGATTAGGATAGTAGGCGACAGGATATAGGTAGTAGTAGGAGATTGCGCTGACAAGATTGGATACGTATCGATTGAAATCGCTGGAGAGTAGTAGATTGGGCGACTTCAAGCGAATAGATCAATACATATCTAATCTTGTCAGCGCACTATCCTAATCTACTACTATCCTAATCTCCCCGTCAATACATATGTTTTTCATTGTCGCGTACTATCCTACTCTCCGGAATCGAACTATGAATGTCGGCCGTTCCGCGTCTCGTTTGAACACTCTTCTAGGAGCACAACTTATCAGGTCCCACCTCATGCGCCACATTGCCTCTCCCTATTTGCCCTTCTTAAAATTTCCTGATTCCAAAATTCAAGCAAGTATGCGGCTCCGGAAATTTTATTCCAAAAATTCAAAAGAGTCAAGAACTTTCTCAATACGTTTCGGTACTTTGGGTTTTATGTACAGGTTGTCTGTGAGTCTTCATTTCCTAGAAAAGGAATTTTGCAAATCTGCGCTTCTGATTAGAGAAAGGTTTTGAGACAGACCTCTATCCTCTTCTAATGTATAATATCATTGAAGAATGGAAAATGTTTCCGATCGTTAATGAATGTAGGAGGTCAGTTGCGGAAAGTTCTGTTTCAGTTGGTCCTTCTTTATACATCTTTGATTCTTATCCGAGTAACTGTGAGCACGGTTGTCTCGAATGCGCTTTATTGTACTCCCCAAGTCCTTTCATTTTATTTTTATTGGGCATTTTTAGATATGGATGCAGTTAGCGAATTACAACACCTAGAAGCATTTTTGGTCGACGAACACGAACGTGATCCAAAGAAAATAGAGAACCTCTACGAGTGTGTGCAATACGCCGCGGCAATTGTTCCGCGATTGTGAGTCATATAATGTTTTGATTGATTCATCGTTTTTTGAAATTGGTAAAACTAGGTTTCCTTGCCTCTTATATTGCTTATTCAGATATGAGGACAGCTTCCAATTTTTTGGGGTCCCCAAGTACTGTTGGTTAGAAGGGGATTTGCGAAAACACTTCAAACACCTAATCCTGCTTTTTTTCTGTGTGTGCACGCAGATGGAAGCACCCACATATAACTCTATTTCTTTTTATAGTTTCCCGCTTATTTATTTTTTCTATCTTTTCTCTTTATTTGGAACTCGACGGTGCCAATGCTGCATTTGTTCGCAACGACCTTGAGGGTAGTGTGACGCCTGTGTTTCCCTTGGAACGCATGCGGCATCGGCCTCTCATCATAAAACGCTTTTATCCTTCTTTTTCTTATTGTAGTGTCCTCTGTCTGGTGTGTAGTACATCCGGAGTAGGTGAAGCTTTATTGAATTGCTGGAGACGGCTCCAAGGTCGACACAAAAGTGAAGTCTAACCTACCCACCGATGCTTATATAGCCGGTAGTCTAAGTGAAGATTACAAAACAAACAACTTGTTTATATCGTTCACAAAACTTTTGCTTTTAAATTCTTCTTCATTTTTCATAAGTGCTATAACGTCTCTATGTGACCATTTGTTGACAGTTATTTGTCCTGAAATTTTAGTAAGCTCATTTTGTATTTGCTTTCATTTTTCAGGTATCTCTTAATTACCATTGGAGTAGTATATATCAAATGCGGCGAAGACACCCGTCGCAATATCCTTAGTGATCTTGTTGAAATGTGTCGCGGCGTGCAACACCCTTTGAGGGGTTTGTTTCTCAGGAATTACTTGCTGCAAAGTACCCGAACTCTTCTTCCAGATAATCCTGATCTTACCACTACAGAGTAGGTTTGCTTTTGTTACGGATTGCATTGCATTTTTCATTTTCTTCGTGTTACGGTACAAACTTTTTCGTAAAGTAAGCTTTCTTTTATAGTGTCAATGATTTGCCTGAATCCGATAAGGAACCACGAGAATGCGATGGTACCGTATCGGACGCGATTCATTTTGTGCTAGTGAACTTTGCTGAAATGAATAAGCTATGGGTTCGAATGCAACATCAAGGACCGTCTAGAGAGCGGGAGAA
Organism: Ostertagia ostertagi; assembly: GCA_036418205.1. Lineage (NCBI taxonomy): Eukaryota > Metazoa > Nematoda > Chromadorea > Rhabditida > Trichostrongylidae > Ostertagia > Ostertagia ostertagi. The sequence goes on along the minus strand of MU873938.1, from coordinate 6,427 downwards.
ACGGGAAAAGGATCGTATGGAGTTGCGGTTAGTTTCGTTCTGAATTCAACAGCCTCTTTTTCAGTGAAGTACCTGGTCTGTGAACTACATATTATTAGCGTTATACATATGTGGTGATAGGGTAAACCCTCAATTCATGTTTCTTATAATTCCACTGCTTTCTCTCGATCTTAGCGTACCGAAAACAATGTTGCTGATCTGTTTAACTTTCCAAGCTGGCTTTTTCAGATTATTGTGCGGACCTTTCTTTGGTTTCATGCAGTGCGGTATACGCAAAGTCCCTTTTTATTTAGGATACTTGTTGGAACGAATCTTGTGCGTCTGTCACAACTTGAAAACCTCACTGAGGACATGTATGTTAAGGAAGTATTGCCGAGTATTCTCGAGCAAGTCGTATCCTGTCGAGATCACATTTCACAGGTAATCATGGGTTATCGAGAATTTTGTTCTCTTTCAACACTTGCCAAGGCATTTCATAGTGAACGACTTATGCGAATAGGTGACTAGGTGAGAAGAAACATTATTTTGCTTTGCTTCACCTTCTGAGCGTCTCAGGCGATAGCATGTGCGCCTGTTCGCCTATTCTCTCTCATGGTCTCTTCGATACATTTCTTTTCATCTGGTCGCTTATTCATCTATTTATCCATCCTCATGTCCGATCTTCAATTCAGAACATTGTCTGAGCGAACCAGACTAAGCCAGAAAGTATTCTGCTTGCTTTTTTGACATTTGTTCAAATGCTGTTTTCGGGTGGGGTTTATGATATATAATGTTCACCTAAGTACCTCGCTTATCGAGAAATTGAGTTAATAGTTTCATATCTTCAACGAAGTATTAAAATAAAATGGTGTGACAGCACGCTCTATTATAGCCCTATTTCATTGCTTTGACCATGTTATTCTGCAGCGCAGTTTTCCTTCTTTTCTTCAGGAGTATTTAATGGAATGTGTCATTCAAGTATTTGGCGATGATTTTCACCTCGCGACATTAAACGAATTTCTACGAGCGTGTGGAGATTTAGTTCCAGTAAGATATTACAATTTAGACTGCATCGACGTAGTATCAGAATTGCGAATTTTTAGGAGGTTAATGTCAAAAACATCCTGATTGCATTGATTGAAAGACTGGCATTGTTTGCTGCAAATCCAGATGGACCCGGCATCCCAGCAGATGTGAGATTGTTTAGTTTCCATTTCTGTTGAATACTTTCAAAATGCCAATTTTTTTTAGATTCAACTGTTCGATATTTTCTCAGAACAGGCAAAGAACTTTGTGAAAAATCGTACCGAAATGCCTATGGAGGACATCGTGTCGCTTTATGTGAGCCATACACTTTCGATCCATTCTTAACATTTCCAGCGCTTAGTCCATGCTTCAGTACGAGTTTTAAGGCTGCTCTGGTCAGCCTTGCGATCAAGTGCTATCCGAATCGGCCAGAGTTTGCAAATACATCATTCGGGAGTTTGAAATGTATTCTGGAGGAAAAGAAGAAAACTGCGTACGTCATCTTGCCTTCTCTCCCTTTGTATTCCTTTGTATGTGAAAAATGTGTCATTGTTGAAAGGTTTTTTTTACTTTCAGTATCGAACCTTTCGACCCTATTGGTCGTGAATTGATGAAGCTAATCCGGCTACCTATAGATGAATATAATAATGCTCTGAAACTAGCCGGGCTCACCGAGTTTGTTCCTGTAATGGAGACTTTCAAATACCATGGACGTTGCTTAGCTGCGTCACATATCATTCAGGTAATAGCATTTTCATGCAGCATTTACGTGCATATATTAATGAGTAGGACAGTTTGTTGGATCATTTCGTGAATTATTAGATTCTTCGAGACATTTGTCACATGCCAACTTTTCAGTTGATTTAATCTTTGTAAAACACCTTTTTAAGACTAGCACCTATTTTATTTTTCGCGGTGTCGTCTGCAATGAAGGAAACAGGCACTAGTCAATAATTCTTCACATATGATGGTGGACGGAAGTCGATCTAACTTCTTTTCCGCCACTCTTTTGGCGAGTAGTCCTTGCCGCGCACTGTGCTATGCTTGACGCCCCTTCAATTTTGCTTTTCTCCTATTGGCTATTCGGACCGTCCATTGAAAAAAAGCTTATGAATCCACGCACAACCCTCGAAAGTAATATTCCTAAGAAAGCCTTTTCTTCATTCAAGTTTTTGAGCCTGTAATCCAGAACTGCTTCTAGTGTTCGAAGTAACTGTTATTGAGGTTGAAGCCAGATGAACTGAAGAGAATTCGATGAAGCTCGTTCCGTGAGTGTTAATCGTTTCTCTACTACAGAACATGCTCGAAAATGGAACACTGATGAGAACTGAGGAGAATGTTGCAGTGATGTGCGCTATGTTGCATTCCTTATTGGTAGACCAACAAGACCAACCTCCCAATGCATCGGTTGGTTGCCCTTATCAGTTCTGCTTTTGTTGCTTCAAATTCTTCTTGATATTCCTACTTCAATTAAGAAACATTCCAGGAAACTGAAGACTTTGAGGATGAGCAGCATT
>MU873937.1:0-11140 GCA_036418205.1 Ostertagia ostertagi | reverse complement strand
AAACTCAGGGGTACCAAACAATTGTTTGCTTACAGCTTCACTGTTAACAATATAACATTCTAAATAATGCTGGTATGATAAACACAATACGAATACAGATTACGACAGAAGACGAATTGTACTGCCAGCGCGGCAAATTACCAAATTCACACTAAAAAAGGAACGGATTTCGCTGATTCATCCTTTATTTTGGCGCCAATGTGTTTTGAACCTACTGAGAGAAATGTACGCTCACAAGGGAGGTCTTTCAGGGCAAGCCGCGCTTTTTGGAAACGGTTTCTTGCATATTGTAGGGACGCATGTATGGACCACAAAACCATGTTTCGTTTTCGCTGAACGGTTTTAGTAGTACCAAAAAAGTGGTGAATGATACTCTTGATGGTTCGATCCCCCGCGGCGACTAAATTTTGCAATCAAGGTTGGCGGCCACTTGTTGGCTTCAAAATCGCCACGGGGGATCGAACCTTAACAGTACCTTATGCTTCTTTTTTGGTACTGCTAAACCGTTCAGCGAAAATGAAACATGGTTTTGTGTTCCCTACATGCGTCCCTACAATATGCAAAAACCGTTTTGAAAAAGCGCTTGCCCTGAAAGACCCCCTTGTCGGAGGGAACCTATTGGCCTTATGTAGGATAAAGTATTTGGCATCAGCTACGTAATCCCTCTTTGGAATGCGCCACGCATTCTACTTGGATTCCAAACCATAGTAGCATTTGAATGCAATTTCCCCAAGTAATGACTTGCAGCGGCCAGCCAATGCACAAGTCAGTATTTTTGTCCTTCTAGACAAGCCTGGTACTAGGTATCTCCGACCCTGGAAGGATGGAAGGCTTCGGTTGGCATGGACGTCGTGATATTCAAGAACTAACCCGTAATAAGCGGCACTATTCAAAACTTACGACTTCCTCACTTGGCCTAACACGTGCTGAAAAACTGGGAAAAGCGCTACAAGCGCGATACATGAATCAGCGTTGCTTCTGTTGACAGCAGAATGCCGATTTCCTCTGCACTATGCGTGTATAGGGTTACTCCTAGCATCGTCCTCTCGACAGCGCGTTGGATAACGCTGACCGCATGCTCGTCCTGCCTGCGCAGAGTCCAAGTCTCTGAGGCGTAGGTTAGGGCAGGAAGGACAGCGGAATCGAAGAGGTGGGCACGGAGCCGGATGTTCTTCGTCTTCTTCACTACTCCCTCGATGTTCTTATACGCTCCCCATGCCGCTCGTTTCCTCCCGCTCAGGGTCGTTCATCATGTTGAATTAGGTACGCGTAGCTGGAGCATTCGGTGATGTTCGTTCCGTTGAGCGTGAATGGGGCATCAGGAACCAATCCGTTTCTCATAAACATCGTCTTCGTTAGGTTCAGCTGTAGACCGACCTTACCACAGGCGCAGTCGAAATCAGCCAGCATTCGCTCCGCTTGCTCGATGTTCGTTGTTATAAGAACGATATCTTTGATGGGTCTTCCAATAAGTCGGCCTGTGTCTGTTTGCTAAGCAAACAGAAAAGTACTAATCCTGGTAGAAATTGTAATTATCTCACGATGTTCTTGCATCTCTTCTTCGAAGCTTCCCGCGTTCGGCTTCCTTGCGCTTCGGAACCGACGACCATCACTCCCACTTCTTCCCATTCCAGTTGACGCATGACGTTCTCGAGAGCGGCGCTGAAGAGTTTGGGCGAGATGGTGTCGCCCTGTCGAACCCCTCTCTTGACGTCGATGATGACCTCCTTGTAGAATGGTGAGATTCTGGTCGTAAAGTTGCTGTAGAGCTCACGAAGAATCCTGATGTACTGAGTAGGGACGCCCTGGTTGCCCAAGGCTTCGATGACCGCTTCTGTCTCCACAGAGTCGAAGGCCTTCTTCAAGTCGATGAACGTGAGACAAAGCGGCATCTTGTACTCTCGTGAAACTTCAATGAGTCTTGTAACCGTGTGGATATGGTCGATCGTGCTGAACCCTGCTTGCTCGCATGGCTGTCCTTCATCTAGTATTCTGCCGATCCTGTTGAGGATGACATTATAGATTACAGACAGCAGGCAAATTGCCAATGTCGTTCGACTCTCCCTTCTTATACAGCAACGTAATCCTACTACTTTTCCACACCACGTACATTGCAGTCCAACAAGTGATGAAGAGGGGTATGTGTTAGAGTTCTGATGAAAACGACGTCCTCGCACCGACCCGTCGGCCTCACCTTCCGTAATCAGCAAAGACTACAGAAGCGCCATCGTGGTGACTGATCAATCCATAATCGATTTCTACCTATCACTCGGCCACACATCGGTACTGGGCTCAGAGGGTCAAAGCACTTGTTTTCAAGTAGTGCATCTGAAAGTCGGAAAATCTCTTAACCCACTCGCGACCGGGCGGGATTTTCGAAGACTGCCCGTTCGGATCAGCGCCGGTAGAGAGCGATTGCGTGACATTGTCCCAGGGGAAATCCATCTTGTATTTTTTTAGTTTTTTCTATATGTCATCCGTAGTTCACGCTGAAACTTCTCCCATAGAGGTTATCAAGGGTCCTGATCACGATTATGGGATTCATTTTTGGCGCTGGCGCCAAATTGGCGCCATTTGGCGCCAGATGGCGCCCTGACTGAATTTCGTCAAATCGATGTAAACTTGTATATAGGGGTTATTTGAGACCCTGATTACGAATATGAGATTCATTTTTGGCGCTGGCGCCAAATTGGCGCCATTTGGCGCCAGATGGCGCCCTGACTGAATTTCGTCAAATTCGATGTAAACTTGTATATAGGGGTTATTTGAGACCCTGATTACGAATATGAGATTCGTTTTTGGCGCTGGCGCCAAATTGGCGCCATTTGGCGCCAGATGGCGCCCTGACTGAATTTCGTCAAATTCGATGTAAACTTGTATATAGGGGTTATTTGAGACCCTGATTACGAATATGACATTCATTTTTTTGATTGCTAAAATTTACGCCACTTGCTACGCCAATTTGCGCTACGGCGCCATTTGGCGCCCCAACAACTTTTTCCGCCACATTACGGTGAAACTCTGACAGCACTAGTTTCTGATGGTCTTTATAATGAACATTATATCTATTCTTGGTGTTTTTGGAGCAAATTTGGAAGCTCCAACCTAAATGCAAAAATTTTGTCATCACGAGGGATTGAACCTTCGGACCATTTCCTCACCTTTTTTGGCCTTCGCGGGGCTGCTCAGCGAAAATGGACCTTTCGTAGTCTACGCGTAATGTATGCTATGCGAAGCGAAAATAGACCTCGGTTTCGTAGTCTACGCATGAGCTCCCATAACATACAGAAAACCGTTTCGAAAAAGCTTTCAACATCCTGAACGACCCCCCTTGTTAGTCCTGATTGGATCCAATAGTGAGAGGGTGCAGGCGAGCAGGAAACAGGTGTTAAATAGCGCTAACGACTAAAACGAATGTCATATTCGTAATCAGGGCCTCAAATAACCCCCATACGCAAGTTTACAGCGAATTTGGTGAACACACCCTTGGCGCCAAACTGGCGCCAAATGGCGCCAATTTGGCGCCAGCGCCAAAAATGGATATCATATTTGAGATCAGGACCCTCGAAAACCCCTATGGGAAAAGTTTCAGCGGAAAAAAATTTCAACTTTTTCGGTGAAATTTTGAAGTCAGGTTATTTTTTCTTCAATAAAATTCTAGTGGATAGAGATTTCCTCTGCCCAGGGGTGGCCTAGATAGATGAGGGTATGAAGATTCTTCACAGCAAAGAAAATCTCCCAAAGACCTCCTTTTGTTTTCAAAAATTCCATTTAAAGCCCGTCAGCCACCGGTGGCTGACATGGTCCGAAGTGGACATCTTCGCGTCAGCCACCGGTGGCTGACATTGTCGCGAATGGGTTAAAAAATCCCTGCCACAAACTTCGATAAATTCATGGTTTCCTGCCTCTACTTTCGTCAGGGATTTGAAAGTCTCGTGGGCAAGTTATTTTTACCTTGGCCTCCTAGCGCCGTAACAATACAGAAATCTAGACGACCTATTAGAAGGAGCGTTCCAGAGCGCCCGTTCTCACTTAAATCAAGATTCTTAACGAACAGCAACAAACTCGAAAAAGTCGCTTTCTACCGTAAGAACTTCTTGGCCTGCATCTCTTTATGCGTCGCTCGGTCCTGTAAAAAGTCATAAGTGTAGTACCTTAGCGGCTTTCTATCCACTGCAGATGTGGAGTCTTTAGAGTGTCTGGCTTAGGTTTTCATACCGATTTTTTTTTCATTTTGAGAGTACGAATGTCGACAAGGGGAGACCTAGTTTCTGCATCTGATAATTGTCCTGGTGGTAACTGTAACTTTCGAGTCTCCCGAATTTTCCATCTGTGGTGGTTCCGAACTCATTGAAGAAGTTGAACTGTTGCCCAAATGAGCTTTCCTGATACGTTAAGACTGCCGCTAGATGTAACGTGCCAGAGCCCCTAGTGAGTTCAATTTGAGGACTGACTCAAAGTGAAGTAGTTATTTCACTAGTTTTGAGAACTTGCATGAAATTTGGTTTCATTAGGAAGAAGACATTGTACCCTTTCACATAGTGCACAGAAAACGAGATGAAAATGGAGCGACTCGGAAAAAAGTGGATATGACCCGCGCGCACGCGGTCCTCATCAATTTTGGCACACCCTGTAATTAATATTAGGTTGTCTCATAAATAGTGTCGCTTTTTTTCAACCAAAAAATTTTCATCTAAATCCCCATGCTTTTACATCTGTCATATACCATTCGAAAGAGAATTGTCTGCTCTACAAGATGCTGTGTTCTCACTTCCACCTCTTCCAGGGTTTTCCAAATTTTTAAGCTACATGGACCTGCTCACTGAAACAGTTCACTATTAGGTTTCCCAACAGGTCGCATTGTTCCATTTCAAGACCTGATTTTTCAACCGGAACTTAACGGTCGAGCACCGTAACCTGAGATCTGAGGTTCGAAGTTGTATCTTGGAAGCGAGACATTGAAAAACTAGTAGAATTTGAAGAACAAGTCATGACTAAGTTAGGAATGTACGCCTGGTTGATTTTCTCATCTTCTCAGGGATAATTTTTTTCAAAGAAATGCGGTCACTTTCGTGGATAAAACACCTTATTCCTAAACACCTAAAATTCGAACTAATTCCCAACAAACATAAAAACAAAACAAATGAGCGAATAGAGCAGAAGAAGTGCTCACAAAAGGAACACCACTCGATATGAAACAATGGCGTTTACGAGGAACAATTTTAATTTGAAAATTGCTATGGCTTATCCGGTCAGCCAATTCGAAAAGAAACACGGCAAAGCTTTTTCGGCAACCTAAGAGTGGAATGTTTAGAAGAGGTCATGGGTAAGTAGAGGGTACATCACTGATTGATTTCCAGGGAAAGGCACAACCAGGCAGAGTTCCGTGAACGCCTCTCTTCGGTCTAGTATAGAACCCTAGAGGACAATCACAGATGTGGCGTCCTCGTGCACGGAAACCGACCGATAAGAGCGCTTGGGCCTTGCAAAGTAAGCTGCCCAAGCTGCAGACTTTTTTTTCTTATCAGGCTGTTGTCTGGCGCTCTCTCATCTGTAGCTCTCTCGCCTCATACTCTCCTCTCGCGCTTAGTCTCTCATTCCCTTAGCACAGCCGGGAAGGTGAGTGAGCCCTTAACCTAAGCGTTTTTGACGGATTCTTTTCCTTTTTTCTTTACTGCCGGCCCACTTCCCACCAGTACAATCACATTCGTGCACATGGGCCACACCAATGTGATCCTGGGGTATGCCTTTAAGGAAGATAAAGTTAGAGCTAGTTGTCGGTTTGGTCAATTTTTGTCGGCTGGACCTCCCATTTCGCAGGCCTAAAATTTGAAAACCCTGGAACAGAGGTGGAAGGAACACAGCATTTTGTAGAGCAGACAATTCTCTTTCGAATGGTATATGACACGATGTAAAAGCATGGGGATTTAGATGAAAATTTTTTGGTTGAAAAAAAGCGACACTATTTATGAGACAACCTAATATTTGGAGGATTGGAAATAAGGATAGTCCGCTGACCATGAGAAGGCTGGGTGGGTATTCATTAGTCTGGATGTAAACGTCTAGTCTCCTTCATCTCTGTATCTGCTGATGTTCTTCCTATTCTCCTAGCGTTAGTCCCGCGCAGTCGCAGGGTCCGCTGTCCTTGTCAGTCGTCGCCACTTTGTCCTGTCCAGGGCATCTTCTGCTGTGGCCATGACTTCACTTAGGTCCTTCTTGATCACGTCCCTCCACCTCTTCTTTGGGGCTCCTCGCGGTCGCTTGCCTTGCGCTTCGAAGTCCATCGCCTTCCTTATCGGGTGTCCTGTGGGCCTTCTCACAGCACATGCCCATACCATCGCAGAGCATTTCAGGCCTCACCACTGCTTGATACACCTTTCCTTTCAGTGTTCTGGAGCACCTTCGATCGCAGAGGATTCCAGTGGACTCCCTCCATTTCATCCAGGCCGCGTTGATTCGTGCCTTTACTGCCTGGTCCACACTGCCGTCGGCTGCCAGATCGCTCCCAAGGTATCGGAAGTCCTCCACTCTTTCGATGCTTTCCCATGTCCATCCACGATCGGCTCTGCACCCTCTTCAGAGCTCAGGAACTTGGTCTTCTTGACATTCAGCCGGATCCCGCCTTCTGTCACGGCTTTCTGCCGTTCCTGCGCTTTGCGTTGAAAGTTTCACCCTGCTATCCGCTTATTAGGGCAATGTCGTCAGCGTAGAGGACGGTCTCCAGTGGCTTCTCCATGAGCCGCCTGGGGCGACGGACTTTTGGTGCGTCCGGGGTTGCACGCGGCGAATCGCGCGGCGGGCTGCGCGGCGATCCGGACGAGGCAAGTCTTCGCGGGCTCCTGCAGTGGAATTCAACACGTCAGAACGTGTGCAGATCGCGGATAGAATCCACAAGGTTCTGCTTTGAAAGAAACTTCCCACTCGCGGAGATCGGTGAAATGCAGCGGTGTCAGTGAGAAGATTACAGACGAAAGAGATGAAAAGAGAGAAACTTCATAGAAATGTCACTATTATCATATTATAAATATGAATAAGAAGCACTAAAATGGAGTCATTTAGTGAGATGTTATTTATTGTCAACTCTATATCTTTGCTAATCGCGGCGCTCCTGTCCTTGGGAGAACTTTCAAAACAGGCCAATGGAAGGTGACACTAGAACTAAGCTCATGAGAAGGGAAATACGCTCGGGAGAACAGAAATTGCTCACATCCTCCACGAGAAACTCTTCCCTCAGGCTAGTCCCAAACACAATAATTGGTTGAATCTCTCCGCTCATGGGATTTCCCCCCCCCCCCTTAACAACAAGCGCCAGCAACCTAAGCGCCCTGATTGCTATAACAGCCTTTTGCTATTCCTTTTCTTCTCTTCCTGCCGCTGCCTTTGAATATCCACGCGTTGGAATGTAATTCGATTCGCAGAACCTTGTGGATTCTATCCGCGATCTGCACACGTTCTGACGTGTTGGATTCCACCGCAGAAGCCCGCGAAGACTTGCCTCGTCCGGATCGCCGCGCAGCCCGCCGCGCGATTCGCCGCGTGCAACCCCGGACGCACCAAAAGTCCCGCACCCCGGCCCCTCCAACCAGGACATCTAGTGTCAGGAGGAAGAGGAAAGGGCTCAGAGCTGACCCTTGATGCACCCCAACCGTGATGTTTATCTCCTTTGTTAGGCCGTGAGGGGTGCGTATGGCTGCTTTGGCTCCTTCGTACATGTCCTTCACCAGAGAGATCAGGTGTTCTGGCACGTTTCCGTTCCCTGAGCGCTCTCCACAGTACTGCTCGCGGTAGCCGGTCGAACGCCTTCTCCAAGTCGAGGAAGGCTAGGTAACAGGGTCGGCGCTTTTCTCGATACTTCTCCATCACTTGCCTGCGATGAAGATGGCATCCTGTTGTTGACCTTCCAGATAAACCCGTACTGTACCTGGGAGATCGAGACCAGCTCCTCGCAACTTCAGTCGACTAGTCGCTAGCAACTCCGTTGTATGAGCTCAACTTGATTACGCGATAGTTGGCGCAGTCCATCGCGTCACCCTTCTGCTTGAAGATGGGGACGATAGTACTTGTTCTCCAGGCATCCGGCATCCTTCCTTCCGCAGTTACGTTGTTGAGGAATCTGGTGAGCCATCCTATCCCGTACTCTCCGAGCGCCTTCCATGCCTCGATTGGCACCCCATCTGAACCAACCGCCTTCCCCAACCTTCATCTCCCCTACTTCTCGACGAACCTCATCTTCTGTCCAGAGTGTATCTGCTGATAGACATTTGTTTACCATTTCAGCTGAGTATTCTCTACTAAATTCACCTAACATTCCATTGCTCGATTCTAACTTCCCATCCCGCAGAGTAAGAATGCACCCTCAATTCTGATCGCGAAGCAGATTGTAGTCGATGTGCTATACGGTAGAACATGTGGAAGACTGTAAATCACGTGGTTGCACGTGGCAGCTGTCAGTATTCGTCGAGAGACCTTCTTACCTTCGCTCTCCATTTTGTTTACTTAGAACAGCAGCACCAATTCTAGGATCATTATGGGTGCATCTTAAAACAATATCTCCTTTTTTCAGATTTTTATGAACCGATTGGAGACTTTCACCGCTCGCTTCTTGTTCTTGTGATGTGCATTTTGTCACCCAACCTAGTCTGTTCAAAAAAGGTAGTAACTAATATCATTATCTTTGCTTTAAAAGCTAAGTAAATATGTGAAACTCCAATAGATTATACTACCCATTAGCAACCTTTCAGCATTATCACCGCTGTGATTGATGGCACTTTTAACGATGACATGTGGGTTGTCCTTCAAATCCATATATTCTGAAGAAAGCAAAGTATCACGTGAACATGGAGATTCTGCTGCGTCTCATCCGAGCTCATGTCGCTATTGAAAATGAAGGGAACAATGACGGAAGTATTAAAGTTTCAGGAAAACAAGGAGCACTTGAACGCTCTTCACGCGTTTGCGTCACAAAACATGCAGATCTTACCCGTGCATTGAGTACTGCTTGGCAAAGATTTCCAAGATTTTTTTTTATGAATAAGGATAACCTAAATAACCAATAACAATTGCAACTGATTGAATTCGTAAAGGCCTCGAAGGGGGGCCCAAACCAGACTGATCCGGCTGCCTAACTACTAAATGTCAGCTAACGGAGGGTGACACTGGAACGCTTTTTTGGAATGAGCTAGAGTGCAAAACTAAACCATATTTGCTAAAACCCCACTCGTAGGAACAACTGATGACCAATGAGAAAAACCAGGCCCATTTTCGGCAACTGAGCCATTGCACAATTTTTATGAAAAATTTTCTCAGGTGCTCATTGCCAATTCAGATTTCAAATTTGAATTCAACGGCTTTCTTCACTTCATTGCTCGTGAGTGGCTGCATTTACTTCCACAGGCGTTCTCTTCTTTTTCCTATCATATTTTCTGTTTTAGAGGCATTTTCTCCAATTTTTCCCATGATGATGAAAAAATGCAATACTTGCTCTCAGCGGTTGGGAAATCGCTCTCGGAGTTGAAGTGTTGTCATCGGCTTTAGCTAATTCCTGAATTCCATCATGCAGCTTAGTTAGGAAACACAATCTCGGCACAGCATCATTATAGACAGCAGCGTCACCTTTACACCAACTCCACTTGAAGTGGCGAGACCTGATGTGGATCAGCCACCTTCGCAAGCCATGCAAAAATGTTTATATCCAAAAGACTGTCTGAACTGGCCTCCCTCATCCGAAAATACCAATCTCAACGAAACTACAAACATAAGTTACACGGCACGATCATGACACAGAACTTAACTGTTCAAATTTGTTCCAACTCTTTCCAAGTTCAACTTCGAGAATCGAAGTCGTGGCTCCACTTGGAGGTCATTAGCTGTAGCCATCTTTGATCCTCTGACTTGTTGCTGATTCTTTTGCCGCTCCACAGTAACTACTCGAACAGAAACTAAATACGGGTGCTTCTACTTTCAAGAGGAAGTACTGTTTGGAACAGCCCTCTAATTTGGTCGTTGATAGTAACCTTTTTTGGGTGTTAGAGACTCACAGAATGCATAACGACATAGCTCTATTCAAACATCTATGGATGGAGCAAGTGGTTTTTCGAAGTGCTTCGCAATGGCTCATGTACCAAATCGAACACGACGAAATGCACAACTCTCTCTTTTTCATTAGAAAGTGATCATGAAGCTAACCAAAAACGTAGTTAGTAATCACAAATCATAAATTTGGTTCACAATCAAGTTCTTTCGTTCCTCACAACGTAGTATCCATTTTGCAGCAGATCCTACTAAAACTCACTCAACCCACCCAAGCGCTTCGTCTGTGTCGTCTGTCGTTCTGTCTGTGTGTCTGTCACGAAATTCCCTAGCTCCTCGGGATCCGCCTGGAGGGACCGGGTCAAGTGTGGGATGGGTGGGCAAGGTCTCACGTAATACAAAACACACATCAGCTAAGCGGAGCCCCGCCCACAGAGGGCGTGGCGTGCGTCGAAATGAATTGTACCAAAGACCAAGATTTCGAAGTCGTGACGAAAACGAAAAAATTGTTGTAAGAACATTGCGAGACCGTCTTGCCAAAATTGAAATACTCATTATATAAACCAGAAGTTTGGTGTGTCGGTTTGTTTGTGTGTATGCACGTCTGTCTGTCCGTCCGCAAAATGGTCGACTAGAGCGAGAGATATCGTGATTGTGATAACATTTTCCCACCAGTAGATAAACAACCATCCAGTAAGGTCGAATTCATTTCAGGAGGGTGGCTATGGCTGTGTGAGTTGAGTCGGGTCTATGGAGGATCACCGCGCGACGTCGTACATACGTGCGGCATGCCGCGTGTCGGAAACCGTGCGACGAATTTGAGCGAGATCTATGCGTTTGATGCTTCACGCGCATGTGTATTCGCCAGCTACTTTTCTTTGCTTCTTTTCTCTTTCACTTTTGTTATGTGGGGTGGCACCTGGACATTGTGATGGGTGACAAAGACAATAGCAATTGATAGAAGCTGATAAGGAAACTTGAAGGCAAAAGACGTCAATGCGGTTGCGCAGTTCACGTTAAAAATAGAGTGTTCTTACTCGTGTATTATGGGGGGGGGGGTGAATGGGTGGGACGTGGACATTCTATCGATATAATCAGCCTAGCTCGAGCA
>MU873931.1:13580-30577 GCA_036418205.1 Ostertagia ostertagi | reverse complement strand
ACGAAAACAGTAATATGTACTCGCAGAATGCAACACAGTTGTATGAAAGTGAAGTGCGCAGAGGCTAGTAAACACCTAGGAAGGAGAGCACAATCTAGAACAACCTGAAGGCTTAGAAAAAGTGAGTTCGTAAAATGTATGTATGGTAAGCCCGAAGGAGGCGAGGGATTCCCAAGACAATTGCTTAGTAGTAAAAGGAAAGGAAAATAAAAAAGGGGGTAACACAGTCGGAGAGAGGCGCATTCCACAGTCACTCGTTCGCTTGTAGCGACCGTACGGCACTGGATGCGTATCCTTCGTCAAAATCGTTCCAGGACTGGACGATCGGATGATCGATACGTACCCTGAATCTGTGATCGTAAACGATCGTTACGAATCGCATACGATATACGAAGTTACTATGTATGCCGGATAGGGATTTGACTCTCCTGGGGCGGTATTCAATCCTTCCCCCCAGGGGATATATCCCCCTACTCTGATTCAATCCTCTGGGGGGACAAAAAAGGGTTGCGTCATAGGACCTAGCATACCTCTGTGTTTCTACCTGCCAGACAGTTAGAGCAGCGCGACCCCTCAGGGAAAGAGTGCTTCATCAGTGGAGGGTAGTAGCGCTGCTCTAACTGTCTGGCAGGTAGAAACACAGAGGTATGCTAGGTCCTATGACAAACCCTTTTTTGTCCCCCCAGAGGATTGAATCAGAGAGGGGGATATATCCCCCTGGGAGAAGGTGAATACCGCCTGACGCAGTATAGGGCAGCCATACGTTGGAGGCCAAACCCTGGCGCTAGACCCGCGATCTGGGATCCCAAGCGATCGCGGTTGAATTCGAACATTCCAGCTTCTCACGCATGTCAAGTGACTGCCCTCACCCCCACCCCCCTAGACTGGCTACACTGCCCCTGGCTCACGGATTCCCCGCTCCACATTGAAGGGTTCACTGTAGCAGGAGGCAGTGGGACCCGCAACGGATGGCGCCCTATACTAGTCAGTAGGAGTACCAAATTCATGGCTTCCAATGTATGCACCCCGGGTGTGATTCACTAGAGCAGAAAGCGACTTTTTTCGCGTATTGTAGCGCGAAACATTTTTCGCTGCGAGTACTCGGGTCCACTGGTGCAGGGTGAATATCGCTTGAGGATTCCTCAACGGCACGTCGAGGATTCTCTGCCCGGTCAGACACGATCTCTCGCGCGGACATTCACACTCGCCATGGGCGTGCCGTCTGTGCTCTCCGCGCGGATGTTCACTCTCGGCACTACTCTCACATGGTAGAGAGCTATGGTCGAGGAAATCCTCGACCGTTATTAACCCTGCTCGTGATCATGCGTGTCGCTTTCAGTCTTACAATTAGCGAGTCACACCCCTATGAGCTGTCTCGATTTGATGCTTTTGATGCCCTCGCGTGCGCTCTCTCGCCTAAAAAGCGGCTCATGACAGTGATTTCACGTATTCAACTTGCCTTACTGTAATTGGCTCACCCACCCCAGAGGGGTGTGGTCCACTAGGACAGAAAGCGACTTTTTCGCATTTCGCAGCGCGAAAGATTTTTCGCTGCAGGAACCTAAGGTCCACCTCTGGGGCGGTATTCAATCCTTCCCCCAGGGGTTGGGGGACGGAAATCCCTTTAAATTTATTTGTTTTTAACGATGTAGTTTCTTCATTTTCAATGCATGCTTACTGTGACATAATACATACATTAAATCTAGACCCTTTATCAGGACAATCCCAGTTGGGAAGACGGACAAATTAAGGGTTGGCACTATTGAGCTATTACAACCCCAGAGGGGGTGAGATGGATCAAAAAAATTTTTTCGCTGAAACTTGCGCTAGGGGGGTTATCGAGGCTCCTGATCACGAATATGACCTTAGTTTTTGGCGCTGGCGCCAAATTGGCGCCATTTGGCGCCAATTGGCGCCAAGGGTGTTTTCACCAAATTCGCTGTAAACTTGTGGATAGGGGTTATCGAGGCTCCTGATCACGAATATGACCTTAGTTTTGGCTCAATTTCTCTAGGTGACGCTCGAAATAGATGTCATCTAGGCGCTCATCCAGTAAGGGGGGCATCAAGTGGCTGCCCTCACCCCCCCCCCCTGAACTGGCTTCACTCCCCCTGGCTCACGGGGTCCCGTACTTCGAGAAATGACATCTATTTCGAGCGTCACCTAGAGAAATTGAGCCAAAACTAAGGTCATATTCGTGATCAGGAGCCTCGATAACCCCTATCCACAAGTTTACAGCGAATTTGGTGAGAACACCCTTGGCGCCAATTGGCGCCAATTTGGCGCCAGCGCCAAAAACTAAGGTCATATTCGTGATCAGGAGCCTCGATAAACCCCCCTAGCGCAAGTTTCAGCGAAAAAAATTTTTTGATCCATCTCACCCCCTCTGGGGTTGTAATAGCTCAATAGTGCCAAAGGGTTTTTCGTCCCCCAACCCCTAGGGGAAGGATTGAATACCGCCCCTGATCATCAGTGGAATTGAGGTTCCTGCAACGAAAAATGCTTCGCTTGCAAAACGCGAAAAAGTCGCTTTCTGTCCTAGTGAACCACACCCACCCCAAAGTCCCGGCTCCCTCCAAGTCCCTTAGTCCTAGAGCCCCAGCTTCCTCATCAAGACTTGAGCCGATCCAGTTGCCGTTCTCTGATTATCTGTGCTCTCCCATTCGCGGCTCGATTCATATGAAATTGATACTTTGTTTAACACCAGATTGGTCCGTCAACCGCCGGACCCTCCTCCTCCAGGACTGCTCTCAGCTGCAATCAAGCAGCACCATGTGGAATGACCGGAAGAATGCTAAGGTGTTTATAATATGTTTACTTTTACCTACATGCATACATTTGATATAGGCCCTTTATGAGGGCACTTTTAGTTAGAAAAACAAGGAAAATTTAACCCTACCCTAAAGGGGAGCATAGCATACGGCCCATTGGAAGGGTGATGGTGCTGTTGCAAAAGAATAAAAGGGCCGAAGACACGCACAGCAGCTATATGAAGGAACAGAACTGAGCAGGGAGCGAAACGTGAAGCGAACAGTCTACCATACTCATTACCGCCATTATTTTATAAGAATTCGTCGATTGTAGTAACAGTGACGTAGAATTGCACTATTTAACGTCAAAGATCGTAAGTAAGCTTGAAAAAACATGCTACAAGCCATTCACGAAAGAAACTGATGAGCAGCACAAGTAAAGTAGTATACTAATGTAGATTGAGAGTAATCGATCCGGCCAACCAAGTGCCAGGAAAACTGCTTACGCAAAGCGCTTCAACATTGCCAGATATAGCCCCAAGACAGGATGAGCTAAAATCGCAATTCCAGCACACAGCTCACCGGCACCCATGCGTGAACCACGGCCATACCAGAGATCCAGCAATAACAGGCATCCAGAGCCGCGGATCACCTCGCCCAGCACTCCTCTCCCTTGCGCGATCGTTCTTTAGAGGCGGAGCTCGAACGCAGTTTGCAAACTGCGTAGCAGCCCGCGATACACACAAATAACGCGATACGACGTGCAGACCGAGTTCTACGCAGCCGAACTGCAAATGGCTGGCGGTTTGCCCAATTTTTACGGTGGTCGCCGGGTAGTTTCAATCGCGCGACGTGGACCGCGGGCTTTTTAACGGTTCGTGTCACACAATTGGTAGCAAAGGGGAAGTCCACATTGAGATAGTGGTGTTTCTTTTTTCTGCTTTCCTCCTTGTGTTCTTGCGTTTTCGTCTCGTTGGTTTCGTTTTTTGCGCTAGTCGGAGTGTTGATAGTTTCAGCTTCACCAATGTCGGATACAGGACGTAGCCCTCGACCCGCAGGCTCCCAACTGAGACAACGACGTGGCGGCGGTTGGTTATTTTCTTTATCTGTTTATTTCCTTCATTGTGAAAGGTCACTGCGTTTCTAGCAATTTATTTCTTCCGCAAAAAATGGTAAACCTCTTTGGTAAACCTAGCCCAATAGTATCAAGGTCTTCGTAGGTTCTGACACAGGTTTAGTTGTCCAGCTTAGATCGATAGTTAATACAATGAGAGGTTTTTGTATCCTATTTGCTCAGTATCAGAAGCCTCGACTCAAAAGGGTTTCAAGCATTCACCACAGTTAGTATATGCCTTGGGAATTTGTAAATTTATTACGGTCGGGGCTTTAAATACGCGCGAAAAATTCTACCAATACATTTTGAAAACCACTTCCTCTGGGGCCGTATGCTGAATGTTGGGTAGGGGACGGGGATGGGTGAACGTTGGGGAGGTTCGTCGCAGGACCCTTCTGGGCAGCTGTCGCACCTTTGATTTTGCAGCTTTGTTTTCACCCTTTTACTGTTTCTGATTGTATATTCGCACGTAAATATCTTTCTTCATACC
Source organism: Ostertagia ostertagi (assembly GCA_036418205.1). Classification (NCBI taxonomy): domain Eukaryota; kingdom Metazoa; phylum Nematoda; class Chromadorea; order Rhabditida; family Trichostrongylidae; genus Ostertagia; species Ostertagia ostertagi. Next base: position 26,223 of record MU873931.1, on the reverse strand, counting down.
AAAAGCAGCGATGAAAGAATACAAACAGAGCTGCAATATTGAAGGTGCGACAGCTGCCCAGAAGGGTCCTGCGACGAACCTCCCCAACGTTCACCCATCCCCGTCCCCTACCCAACATTCAGCATACGGCCCCATAGCGACCTTCTATAGTTATATCTTTCTCCATCAGAAAAGCTTTTTATCCCGATCAAGACTGACCGTAACCTTCATTAGGCCGACCTTTCTGTGCTTTCACCTTCTTCGGAACCTCTCTAGAGAGATTGTGTACACAGGAGGTCCACTTGCCGTCTCGAGCTGGTAGTAGCGCGTTAAATAGATAAAGCTTTAAGATTTGCTTAAGGCACCTCCTGGGGCTAATAATATAGATCAAATCGCTTCCATCGGAGTGTATATCCGAATCTAGTTACGTACTAGAGTTGATATCTGTTTTTTTTGTTGGGGGGGGGGGGGGGAAATTGCGATGTCCTGGAATATCTGGGTGTGAGGGAGTGGGGGGAGGAGAGGGGAGGGGGTGATGATAGGAAATTGAGCTGAGCAGCCCGTACTCGACATGTGATGTATATGAAGACCTCATGCTAGGCTGGAGATGAAACGGTGATGTATTGGAAGAAAGATTGTGTTTTTGGTACATCACAAGGTACCAGAACAAATGTAGAAGCTGGAAAATGGATATACCTAGTTCCGACTATTGGAAGAGTTTTGCGTCGTAGGTAACAGACAGTTGAGCCTTTTGCACCAACTAACAAACCAAGTGTGTTTGCCACCCTATATATGCTATATTTTTGACGCAACTATCAGAAGTGTTTTATCCTGTCTTCGATTTAATTTCCCAAGGCAGTGATGCCAATTTTAGATAGGGCTATACAGACGTTCAGTCGAGCAAGAACTATTTGCTTTGGATTGCCGCGCTACCATGAAACAGTTCAGCTCATCTGATCTTAGGGAATCAGTACTTAATAACATTGCTTTTCTCTACTCTTTCCTTCAGTGTTCCCGAGTGAATTCCTTTTGTCAAACATCTCGTGACCTCTGCCACACATTAGGTTACGATTTAGTAGCGAGTTGAGGTATTATGGAAGGCGGAGATAGCTAAGGAGTGACGCACGTGTGGTTTTTCGCCTCATTGGGTTTGCTGATTCAATGAACCGTTCGCTAAGGCTAGGTGTCTGCGTCGCGATGCGTCGTGCAGGTTTCGCTGGTTTTCCGCGATCTGCGCCATTTGCGCTGACTGCACGTAACCGATCAAGCGCGGTTTCACGCACCTGCGACGGATCGCAAAAATTGCAAGTGTGTGAACATTTGAAACACTGAATATGAAACAAGTGGGAATCATGAGCAGTCGTCATTCAGCCATCACTATCAAGCAGAAGTGGCGGCAGGATTGGAGAACACCTTGCAGTATTGATCGGGCACTTGTGATTTCCGTGACCCGTCGCGTGAATCGCAGCGAATCGCGCAAATCGCGAAAATCAGCGACCTGCGACGGACTCGGGACTCAGACACCCACCCGAACATGGATGCATAGGCCGTGTTGCACTTGCACGTCTGGTTCTTCCCAGCCACATAAGGCCTTAATGCGTTTAACTGACTCTAACTCTAGCATTGTCCTACAGTTGGGTCCGCATACGCATTTTCAAGTAGTTCTGATTTGGTGAAAAGACAACGGATGGCTTCCATGTATTCCCGGCTTACTTTGGAAATTGCTGTTTCTCTGTAATGTGCTCCACTGATACTTCTGCAATTCTGAAACTGGCGTCGACATTGCAAATCATTTTAGGTGCAGCCGCCGCCTCTTCTGGTCGCGCTCGTGCTGGTAACAGTGGAGGGCTATGGCGTTTTTACACTGAAGACTCCACTGGTCTGAAGATTGGCCCTGTGCCAGTGCTTGTGATGAGCTTGGTTTTCATCGCGTCTGTATTCGTTCTACATATTTGGGGAAAGTTCACACGAAGCCGCGCTTAACTCGCAATCACTTCCTATTTATGGGTCACTGCTGTGTTCGTTAATATAACTTATATATCTCTTTAATGTGTTGTTGTTTGTAATAGTTTAAGATGTAAGAAGAACTTGTTTCATCATTTGTTGAACATGTATTCATGAATAATTTATACTTTTATTGTTCATGATGTCCACTGTATTTGCTTCTGAGAAATTAAGCTTGCATCTTCGCACTACATCTGGACGTTGGTTGTGCAGCATGAAGAAGGGTGTGTCGCAGTACAGGTCTAGCGGTTGCTTGTTTCAAGATTGACCTAGACCTTCGCAGTCTCTCTCGATGTTCTGCCGTCCGCTCATCCTACAAAATTTATCAAAATCAAAACAACCAAGAAATCCTATATTGAGCTCTTTTAACGTTCTGGGAAATGTTCAAATATCAGGTTATGATAAGTCCTTTTCATCGCAAAGTTTGGATCCTCGCCCGTTTTGTCGCAGTTGCGAAAGCGATAAACGCGCATGGGAGAGGTGAGCGATCTCGGTGAAGATTAGCTTTTATGATGACGGATAACAAGTAAGACATTAAAGCAGGCGAAAGGTTGCTACTGATTTCTACAGGGTGCGCCAAAATTACGGAGACAGCGATTTCGAGTCGCCTAGAATGAACACGCCACAATTCCAGGAAGCCAAAAATGCAGTAACGTTCACTGTTCAATAATGAATCGTAAACATCTGCCAAATCTCAGAAATTCCTTCGTTGGCACTTATACGGGCCTTGAGAAGCAGTGAGGAACCATCGGCGGTGGCACGCAAGGTAGTGCGTAGAATCCGTTCTACGTATTCTGAAGCAATTCTTCAAAATAATCCCCAAAAATGTAAAGTTCCGTGCAAGTTTCAGCTTGCAGAATCAATTCTACAGTGTAAGCCATTTATATAGAATCTGAAATGCTGACCAACTCGTTAAAAGTGATGAATTCGACAAAATTGGCTCTGACCCAGTTCAGCACCACCCTTGCCCTATGGAAATCCCTTCCTTATGAAAGATCAAACAATGTTTTTAAATCTTAAGATGGCAATTTGCTTGGGAATTCTCAAGTAATCTCCTTAATGTCCATCTCTCGTGACATTCGGCGGAACGAGTGCGCGAAGTGCCACCAAATTCTGTTGCGCACCATGCTGACATTGCTCGTGGCCGTCTCGGAAACACAGCCTTCCCATCCAGAATGAGTGCATTCGGTTCCTTACTCCTTGGAGCGTTTAGTGGATCCATGATTGGTACCCAGGTAAAAACCAAAACGCTGATAATTCTTGCGTGTTAACTTTACGACATCTTTCTTCTGAAGCACTTTTAGGACTGCTTTGGTAGTGCGCCTTTTTGTTATGCCATCGACTCGCAAATCGTGGATAAGTTTTTTTTTCTGCGAGGCGGCATTTTCATTCAGGTGTACCGTTGTTGTTCTTTTCATGCCTAACGGTACAATCTACAGCGTTCTGTTAATCGCGTTTTTTCCAGTTCTCTCCAAACACATCACACGCCGCCGGCATATCCTAATCTTATCATAAGCGTGCTCTATGCAGCAACACTTTACAGGTGATTGCGCAATGGGGAAGTTCACAAGAGAAGAAGAGGTTCTCCTCTCCAGTTATTCACCAGCGAACTCAGCAAGAAGCAGTGCACTGTTTTACCTCAATGCTGTGGTCATTTCACTAGCTCCGCTTTATCTCTTCTATGGAGTGCACCAAATGGAGGTAGCGTTGATTTCTCATTTAACAGAAAAGAGAAAAAGTGGAATGATCTGGCACACAATTTTTTCTGTTCGATTTGATTCCTCTCACTGAGAATCGATGTGGCGAGGCAAATAGATCACGGACCTTTTTGGCTTTGTGGAGCGTCTTTTAATTTTGGTAGTGATTGGTTCTGTTTAACGTTGCTTACATTTGTGATGCTGCTTTCAGTGTGATTAGAGGGGATTACTATAATAGATTGCTTCTTTCGGTACAGGTGCATTTCGTAGGTACTACGCTTCGCGTTTGTGAAGCAGGCGGTTCATAAAAATTGAATCACTGAAAACATGCGTCTAATTTTGTTCAGTTCGTTTGTTTCATTAACTCTCAAATCATTGGTGAGGACGATCAATGCATTACGGCGACATGTTCAGATTAGAATTTTTGCAGAGCTGTGAAATTGTGCTCGATAAATTGACGCATAGTATTACTTGTGCGGTTCGCTAGGACAGAAAGCAATTTTTTCGCGTTTTTTGCTGCTGAAACCTCAAGTCCACCGTTGTACATGAGTGCACCGGAAGTTGTGGCCCAGAGCGTGCAGCTGAAAATGAGGCGCGGTGAACCTTTTGAAAGATTTATTTACGATCAAGCAACCGATGAACTCGGCGAGAATCACGACCAGCAGATGCTCTGGGTGCTCCTCAAGAGCCTCGTGTCAATCTTCTTTTGTTCTCAACCCTTTTACCCTCTTTTATGGTTTGGGTTTGAATCTGTGCCACCTGAAGAACACCGCTCACTTAAAAGGATTGAATCAACCAACACTTCGTCCAGTGATAGCACAGGGCTTTACCCAAACGTTCGAAATGAAGGGAAACGATAGAAAAATCAGTTTCATCTCGCAAGAGCAGGGTTTTGTAATCTATATAGAAAAAACCTCTCATTCGCAAAAAAGTGATGAACTATGGCCCGTAGTTGAAGCCTTGTGCAAGCAATTTTTATGCGACGAAGGTCTTCTCGTGTGTTTATTCCGTTGCAATACAATAATTAGTTGCAAGAGATTCACCGATCGTTTGCTCGCGCAACCAGTGTAAGGCTGGTGTCAGAGTCCGCGATTTTTGCGCGCGATTTTCGCGATTTGCGCGATTTTCGCGATTTGCGCGATTTGCGCGATTTTCGCGATTTGCGCGATTTTCGCGATTTGCGCGATTTTCGCGATTTGCGCGATTTTCGCGATTTGCGCGACGGTCACGGAAATTACAAGTGCCCCATCCATACTGCAAGGTGTTCTCCAATCCCGCCGTCACTTCTGCTTGATGGTTATGGTTTAATGGAGACTGCTCATGATTCCACTTGTTTCATATCCAGTGTTTCAATTGTTCAAATGGGGCACTTGCAATTTTTGTGATTGGTTTGGTTTGATTCCTGAAAAAAAAAACGAACGATTCAAGAGCATTTCAATGAACTAATAGACATTGAACATGAAACAAGTAGAACCACAAACATTCGTCTTCCAATCTTTACTGCCAAGCAGAATTCGCAGCAGGATTAAACAACACCTCGCAGTATTCATCGGGCACTTCCAACTCCTGTGATCCATCGCAGGTTTCGCGAAAATCGCAAAAATCGCGCAAATCGCGAAAATCGCGAAAATCGCGAAAATCGCGCAAATCGCGAAAATCGCGGAATCGGACACCAGCCTAAAGGTAGATGGTATCGTCGTCCAACTCATACGATATGACGATTGTAGACGCATGTCAATACACGCATGCCCTTCTACGCACGTTTGATGACCAGTTTGATGTTACCGAAATAATACTACGCCTCAAATGCGAAATGCTCACTTATCGGGATACGTCGCAATATCTTTCCTTTCCTGTTTCAATATCTGTTGGAGACGGTTCACTAAAATTCACAAAATCATTCAGGTGGCTGAATCATGGATAGTTTGGATCATTTCTGCTGTTGCTTCGACGTACTTTCTTTCTATGGCTTGCAAAAACCAGAAGCGGCTTCTGAAGCACCAGTAAGCACGCTTTGCTTTGCAGCTAGTGTCAAAAATTCAATGTTTATCTGTTCAAAGGATTGTTATGAAGCGAGGTTCTGCAGTGGATAGAGAAATCAGTCAAAAATACGCCAATGACAAGAAAATGAGCACTAAGGAAAAAGAGGTAATACACATCAATACATTAATATTTTTCTTCTCATTAAGGTGTTGGAGTGCTTTCATGCTTTGCGCCTGAGGCCCTTTTTCTACGCGCGCCTTACGAGGGAAATGCAAGTTCCGCACCGCGTGCCGAAATACATGCGACACGGTCAATGCTGCCTGTGTCTAGCGTCGGCGCTTTATTTTCGGACTGGCAAAAAGATGTTGAAAATGAGCTTAACCAATTGCGCTGCCTTTTTCGTCACATACCTCTGTTTAGAGAACAGCCCAGAAGTCATGTAAAGCATTGCTAAGTTCAGTATTTGAAGGTGAATGCAGTGCTGTGCACCTCATTCGAATAGTTGCATCCATGTTTTTCCCTTTTTTGAGATGTAGATACATTGGTTGAAATATTTCCTAGTGTCTCAAATATCCTGTCAACTGTATGCTGCAAAAGATTCAGTGCTGATCTGAATTCTCCGTTATAGCAATGGTCCTAGGCACTCTGTTGTTTCGTGATGAAAAACAATTGTAAAGCAATTAGAAAGCGAAAAGCGAGAAAACAGTACATTTTCAATGGCGCGGAAGTCGGCGATTGGTGGTGGTTGAGCTGAAAGTGCGCAGTTCATGGAGCATTCATACGTTTTTGATTCAGTTTTGTTCTGACCTGAAGTATCTTGAAATGTCTGTTTTCAGGAGCGCGCTCTTTTCCGTAAAAATGAGGTTGCGGATTCAGAAGCGACATATTTGTCCATATTCTTCACCAATGTGCTGTTTCTCTCGATTATGTTGTTCTTAGCGTTCTTCCTACTTGCGAATCTCACACCTATTTTCAATTCTCTGCTTTCTGTCATTGGATCTGCAGGTCTTGTGGCATTCCTTTCTACTGCTAAGAATTAGGAAATATTTCAGAACTTTATCCCATACATTTCTGTTTTCTTTGTGACGGGGTTACAATCGCTGTTTAAATTATTTGAGGTTCTCCCTCTTTATTACGAAATTGTTGTATTTCTCGCAGTGAATATATTAAATAAAAATTGGTTTGTTTGGCATAGTGAGGTAGCCGTCTCATCGTAAGATACGTTGATTAAATAGAAGATGAAGACAAATTTCTTCACAGATCGTTTGACACAGGGAACAGAGTATGTCATTCGGAAATGAACCTCCTGAACCTCCGAGTTCCCCAATCTTCACTGGCGGGAAGCATCCACAGATGTGTAGAAATGGACTACAGGAGGACAGGGTGCTCAAAGTAGGTAAAAACGTTCCATACATATCTATCTCTTCTTCATATTTTCCATAACTAGTTTTTGGGGCGATACTGTTTTATGTTTGGGATCTTTTCGCTGCGAAAACGCCCCACCTCGCTTCGTTTGCCCAATATCTATTGCTTCTCTTGTTGCATACACTTTCTTGGCACACTCCCACTTAATCGTGTCGCTGCCCTTGACACTAAAACACACATATAGACTTAGTTTTTTATAAGTGGGTTGGATTAGATTGATATCGCGAGAATAATGGATTCACTAAATACAACTGTAGGAAAGGTAAGGTTTTGTTGGCTACAGGTCTGTCCTAAGTACACACAACTCGCTCTCTAGTCGATTCCAAATATGTTGTCACGCCTTGTTCCCAACGCGCGAAGCATGCCTACCCTGACTGATTTTTCATTATTATTGCGCATTGCGCCTGAAATATACTAGAGTGCAACTTCCATTTCATTCCCAGATTGGTAATATGCGAATACCACAAGGTCGATCAGTAAAAAAATTATTAGGGTCTGACTCCAAGGAGTTTTCAGTTGTGTGATCTCATTCGCTTTGCGTTGTAATTCCTTATATACAGCTAGTTAGTCGCCAACATGTTTTGAGAAGTGAAGTTCGTTTGAGTACATACATGAAGATCAAGTAAGGGATACGAACTGCTGCGTGTTTCCTACGCGCGCTGCCTCCTCACAAATCCGTCACCTCTATTTAATTTGTTTGTGGAAATAAATAAACGCGACGTACATATAATACCGTTGGTTACAACATGGGCGCACAACCCAAATCCCATGTTTTCACGCATCTATGGTGTCCGAGAAAGTTTTTTGTCTCTTGTAATTGCTTCAAAAACGAATTGGCATGGAGAACAAAATATGATAATATGATAATGAAAATATCATCACATCTATCACCTCTCACAAATGCATGAGCAGGTGTGGTTTGCTAGGACATAAGCGAATTTTCCGCTTTCTGCACGTGTAACTTTTCTCGCTGCAAGAACCCCAGGTCCATTCCCACATCAGTGGTGGCCCGTGAGAAAAATCCCACAGCGAGAAAAGTTTTTCGCGCGGGGACACTGAGAAATTAGCGGAGAAAGTTCGCTTTGTGTCCTTAGCTGACGCCAAATTCCCTATGAGCCGATTTTGTTACTGTTCATTCTGAAAGACAAAGGTGGGTTTTTACAGAAGAGCGTCATATTGCCTTCTTAACTGACTCTCCGCTCAATTTTTTGTCTAGGACTTGCTGATGCAGCATGAGGCCAGCGGATGAGGCGAGGCTAGAGCTTTAGCAAGCAGAATGAGTGCCAGTCGGCTATATCGGAATCGGGGCGCGGAGCGGCATCAGCTTCTGCCACGACATCTCGCGGCACGATGATGCGACTAAGCTGGAGAGTACGACTACTGGTTTCCCCTCAGTTCCCTGCAGCCCCCGATCCTGCCCCGACGATCGCGATTCACTCTCTTCAACGCAATCTCCAGCCGCTCTCCTTGCAGGTAAAATATTAAGACGGACTATAAACTCGGAGCACTCCACAATTTCGCCTCAATGTCCCAGCTACGCTGTCTGTTAACTGAAAAAGGGGGTCGAGAAGTGGAGTACGAGGTATGTCGACGTCTGGCAGTGCCAGTTCTATTATTGTGCTTTACGAAAAGTCACGGCCAGCTGAAGTTCCCTGGCTCAAACTAGTAAGTAGGATCAAGCGTCGGCGAACATGCAAATCGTAGCTACAGTATGGAGAAAAGGCTTTGCCTGGCAAAAAATCAACCATAGGAGAGCGGTTATAAGTATTTATTACTGGCAGAGAATTTCGAGTGTGACTTTTTGCTACTTGCACTCTGTGGGAAAAGTAGCAGTAGTTAAGTTTGTGAGTGGAATCTTGCGTGAATTATCGCGAAGTTTCGATCAAAGCATTTGCCGAAAAGAGCGTGCCTTGTTATGTTCCGTTCAGATTTCTTTCGATCCCGCTCGTTCGAACAAGCAGTCGTGTGCACTGTATTGGAGGGGCCGAATCTCCTAGCTGCATATGGGTTCGTCTCACGAATCACATTACAGATAATCTCATCCTAACTGAACCGTAAGTAGGATAGATTGTGGAACACTTCATCTGTCACACTTCTGTCATACTCGTTTCGTATCCAAGGTGTGACCTTATTCCTCGCTGCACAAAAGACGGTATTGTGGAAGATCTTTACACAGGGGTGCTAAGTGAGTATGAGTATTGTATGGCTCCTATATCAGGACAGGAAGTATGGGCGATGTTTCGAATATTTTTTTTTTTTTTTTTTTTTTTTTTTTTTTTTTTTTTTTTTTTTTTTTTTTTTTTTTTTTTTTTTTTTTTTTTTTTTTTTTTTTTTTTTTTTTTTTTTTTTTTTTTTTTTTTTTTTTTTTTTTTTTTTTTTTTTTTTTTTTTTTTTTTTTTTTTTTTTTTTTTTTTTTTATGTCGAATACTTGAGGTATTTTGTCAAGTTTTTAGATTATAGTCGCCTTAGTGATTTTTTTCTTACTATTTCGCATAACTTTGTTTTTTAAATCTGGTCATTTCATGTCTACGACGACACAGTGAAAGTGTTTTTCATCGATGAAGGGCTCGAGTCGTGGGTGTTGAAAGATGTGAGTCAACGATCTTATCTTGTGACATTTGTTGCTATTCCATAAGAAAAGCTCTTTCGCTCGAGAATCTACAAAGTTCTCATATGTATCCTACTACATATTTATATTGGGCTGAGTCTACTTATCGGCCTGTTATTCTGCCATGAGTTTCGTACCACGGTCGACCTTACGAAAGAGCCCATGATATCGGTCTCTCAATGGTTTCTTCCAATCTTTTTCTTTATATTCACTCTCCAATATACATCCACTTCCATTTTCGAGCAGAATAATCGCAAATTTCGCGGAATCGCCTTTCAGTGGGGGGGGGTGTATGATGTGAAATTTCTTTTCTCAGGCAGCCCAGATTCTGGGAAAAGTGAACAAAGGCTTATGATGGACTGGAGTTCGAACGGAACGGACGAAGCGTGTACTAAGGGGATCGAGCTAAACAAAAATTCGTAGTAGGGCTCCACGACAGCCGGAGCCCAGGAAAAACTCGGGTAAAGATTAGAGAAAAGTTGGAGGTCCATTTGTGATAACGCACTGATCGTGAGTGAGAACGAGGTGAGTAGAGTTGAAGTCAGAAATTGGTGATTTTCCCTTCACCGATGTGACGGGCCAACCACTGCGTTTGGGAAATTTTGGGGTTGAGTACAGTCCCATTCCTGGAATGGTTCTTCATACGAACCCGTCAGTCACTCCTCCGGTATTCTTCTAGTCCTACGTTTGTTCTTCCCTCTCTATCCACTCCTATCTTTCATTTATGAGAATTTCGTCAAGTGGAGTGTACGAATAGCTGCTGGAACATCAAAGCAGGAAAGGGAAAGGGAAAAAAACGTGTAAGTTTTTAAGCTTTCTTAAATTCGGCAAAGATTCTCGCGCTTCCTAAAGGAGACTAGCGAAGAACGAGAGGTCACGTGCTAATGAGAGGCGAAGTGTGCACCTCGGTGGACGAAGAAGCACACTAAAACAACTGTTCTCCGTTCAGTGTCGCCGAAGGGAATTGCAATTTGCTAGATCAGTTGCAATCAGTTAGAGGTGATGTTAGAGACCGACTATCAGGTCATTAGAAGTTCTGTCGTTTTTTGTCGTTAACTTCGAATGCACCCACCATGGCTAAAGCTAAGCATTTTCAGTGGAGATAAAGAACGTTGAAATCTACACTCCCTCGCAAATAAGAAGTAGATTTAATCTAAGGCAGATTTTACTATGAAAAGGCAATATATTAGGTTGGTAACTTTGAAATGTCGCTTCCTTTAGTGGCTTTGTTTCTCAGCTGAAACTCAACCTCGTAATATGGGAGACCATCCATTCGAGAGAGCAATTCAGTGCGCATATTGCGAAACCTTAGCCGTCAGCGAGCGGATGTTCTTTGAGCCAAAACTTTTGCTCGAACATGATTGATCAAGCAAAGAAAAACAGCCAACGAATCCCACTCATTACGTGCAAAACATTGAGCAGCAACACTCAGTTTCTGGTGCACTTTCAGCCATGGTTTTTCAGCTCTTCTAAGACTGAGGTAAAGGAGCTGATGACGATGGTCGTGGATTCTGACCTCTAGCTCCAGATGAAGGAGAAATAAAGAAGGCCAACGAATTGAGTCCTCGACATACCGCACAAAACTTGCATGGAGATTCAGTTGTGTCAACAAAAAAATTTGAAAGTTCCTACGTGCGACTGTTAGGGCCTTCCAGGAAAGAAAATGGGTTCGGCCTATTCTGAGCGACACGAGCAAGCAGTATTGGTTGCCAATACTTGAACTCTGCTGCATAACTCCAAGAAGAAGAAGGTTCCTGACTTCGTTGAAGGCGTGTTTTACAGAAGGATGTTCCCCGATAACAAAGTGAGAAGATGGCCGTGGTTGGCAACAGATGGGCAGCTGAGGGCCTCTCCGAAACCGGACAGCCACAGAGAAAAAGTCTTGCTACAGTGTGGTGAAGCAGTATAAGAATGGCTTACTATGGAGAGCTGATTGTGCGTCATATAGTTACAGCTAAACTCTGCGCACAACATCCCGCAGGCGAGGGTCGGGCTCTGCGTAGTCAAAGGGCAAATTCGGTCATTGAAACATTTTGGCACGATAATGCAAGATCACATGTCGCGAAAATTTTGCAACAAGAAATCGAGGAGTTGGGCTGGGACGCTCTCCCTCTCGCGCCATATAGCTCAGACCTGGCACCGTCCAACTATCACTGACCAGGTCAGCGCAACACTCCTTAGCAGCAAACCAATTCGATAACCGCGACGACGTCAAAATTTGAGTACCTAACTTCTTCGAGTCGTACCTGGAAGAGTTCTACGAGGTAGACCTCCATGCCTTGCATAACAAAAGGTGGAGAGTGGATGACACACATAAAGGAAATAAATTAGGTTGATAAGCTTTGGTATAGCTTTTATACTTAAAATAATCTTTGATCAAAAACGACATTTCAAAGTTACCAACCTAATATAAAGGGTAGAGGTGGCCTTCGAAGAAAAAACTATGAAAACGGCCCAGAATACGTGTACACCTTCTTTGCCTGCTGATTTCGCATTGATGTGACTCTCATCGGTGCTGCCCTCTTCAACGCTAACGCTCTCTCTGCTAAACGGCTAGAGGGTCAGACAGCGAGAGGGAGGCGTACCGCGCCGACAGAACCTCGGGAGGGCCATGTTAGGTCGCCGTCGGTGGTATATCCTTCGCTGTGAATAGCGTGTCGGTCCGCACCCTTTGGGGTCCGCTAGATGAGTTTCCTTTTTCGGCCTTCGACCTTGACCGAGAAATCCTTCTTAAATCCAGCTGCTAGAGTGTTGAGTTTGGGGGTGAGCAGGGTCAACCGTCACGTTCGAACATTTTCGGGATTTTTGCGACCCCCTAGCTCTCGAGGGGGTCCAGTTGCGACCCCCTGTTTTTGTTAATAAGAGTGCTAGACATGAATCCGTTGCGCCAGAAAGCGTCTGCGCGTCGTCGCGTCGGCCTTGGAGCGCGGCAGGTATCACCCGGGCG
>MU873930.1:0-10170 GCA_036418205.1 Ostertagia ostertagi | reverse complement strand
GATCGGCGCCCAGACCCAGAGACGCGAATTTCGATCCTACTGTAATAGCTAATTTGGTTACCAGCATTCCGAAACGTATTATTGTATTCCTTATGATTGAAGGAGGACCATCCCATTATTGAAAATTTGTGACGTTTTTTTGTTATAATAAAATCTCTCGACAAGTGATGTGTAGTCATATTTGCGAAACGGTGAAAATACGTTCTAAGGAAGATATTTTAATAATTCTGAATCGAGATTTCTCCAGAAATCAAGTATCAAGGTTTTTCGTTATGGGGAAACTATTGGTAATAGCGGCATTTTCCAAAAATGCACAGCAACTTTGGAATAGCAAAAAATTTAGGGTGGACCTATATTTATGAAACGCAGTGTATAGGAGAAGATCATCATGAGTCATTTCTCACTAGATGATATATGGTTGGTAAGGCCAAAAGAATGGATTTACATTCAGGGTAAAGCTTTGCGGACTGGAGGTACGTTTACTCTTGGACTTTCCTACTATATATAATTCGCTAAGTATGTCTGTGTGTGTGTGTGTGTGTGTGTTTGTCACGAAATTCGTAGCTCGAGTCACAGTAATGATAGCGCATGGTTCTTACATATGTTATAGGGGGTGGGATGGGGACACAAGTGGTACGTGATAGGAACTGATAACGACTGATAATAGCTGATAAGAGGGGCTAGAAAGCGAGCATCGCCAATTTCGTTTTGTCGTTCATATTGGCGTCTATACTTACAAGTGTTATGTGGGGTGGTCCCGGGACATTGGTGGTACATGAATGGAAGCGATAGCAACTGATAAGGGCTGATAAGGGGCGTCAGAACGCAAAAGTCGTCGATTCCGTTACCCAGAGCAACCATACTTACAAGTGTTATGTGGGGTGGGACGGGGACATTGTTGGTGGGTGATGGAAAGTGGTTACAACTGATAAAGGCTGATAAGGCGCGTCAGAACGCAAAAGTCGTCGATTCCGTTGCGTAGCTTGCGCTGACACTAGAGCGTCCCTACTTACAAATTCTATTTGTAGTGGTACGTGCACATTGTATCGTATGACCAGCTTACTTAATAGCAGTCGATTGCATAAACTCAATCAAGTCTTCAGCAAATGATAAGTTTCATTTCTCTATCAAGAAAGCCCAAACTCATTAAACCGCTAATCCTTTCGGGGTTCTAAATAATGGTGAATGTAAATAAATGATAAGCCTTAGCTCCTCACTTATGTAAATAGGCATATTTCATTTTCATTTTGAGACTGACAGCAATCCTATTCACCGCTAAATTATCTGAATTCAAGAAGAATGCTGGATGTTTACAGTTGTGAGATAAATATGCCAGTTCAGCTCCAGACGTTATCACGCGTATTCTCGATGGACTTCAGCGAAACTGGGTCTAACACATTCAATAGTGAGGTGGTTAATGGAGTACCTCATGCTGATATTCCATGGGTCCTCCAGTTTCGCTAAAGCCTGCCGTGTGATGCGCGCGATAGCGGGCGGAGCAAAACTGGTAATAGATATATTGATATCTTACCATCAAGTTATTAATTTGAATTACAGTTGCATAGGTATAGGGTATAAGTCATGTAGACTATTTCTTAAGGATTTTTACACAGGGTTCATTTTTTACTTAGGATCTGCACTATTGTTTACAATTCAAACCACACCTTTTAGTCTTAATTCCTTCAAAATTCACCAAATACAATACCGCTCCTAATTTTTGAAAAATCGACGCTCTGTGACGGATTTCCAGCGTCGCGAAGCGTTGCCTCATCATATTTCCTTGATAACGGGATCTCTATACCAATGGACTCGTCTCTTTGTGGTGCGTCTAGCTGTGCGCGAAATTTGGTTGTAGAGGTAGCAACTTATTCATGAAAACTATCCCTCGTCTGCCAGTCTCGCCTCTCCCCATATCCATTATCGCTCCAATCGGGGATCAGCCCTTAGCTAGCCATAATTTCATAAATCCTCCTTCCGAGTCCTTCGCCACTTACGACTGGATGTAAACGTCGAAGCGCTCACCTCTTCGAGAAAAAAAGTCTTCGCGCGCTCGTTTAGAGAACTCTAACACTGAAGCGAGCTTCAGCTCTGCTACATATACTGACTGGTATAAGAGACACTATCTTAGGTTCACGGCCATTTCACCAGATTATGCGTTCGCTCTCTATCCCCGTGAGGTGCTACCACAGGTAAGAGCGAAACTATTGCCCATGGAGAAATGGGAGAAATGCGTTGTTCGTATGGTACGAACTGTCCTTTAAACAGCACGCCTATGAATTTGAAATATGAGAGGTTGAAAATCACTATAGTGTAGTCTTTTGACCTACAAAGAATCGGAATCACGCGCAAGTCGGTGCGGTGAGCGGCAGCATTTCTTGATCTCTCTTTATTACGTTTATCACAATCCTTTCTTCAACCTCGAAGATAGCTTCAGCCGATTCTACATTGCTTTCTTTCTTTTTCCTTCGTGTCAGTCCTATTGATTTCAGCCCTGCTTTCGCTTTTTTCGGTCCTGCTTTTTTCAAATGTGCTATTCGTGCGTCAAGTCGTGTCTCGACTTTGGTGTATTGATTCGGTCTATAATGACTATTAGGCAGGTCTGCAGTGGCTCGCAATAGTAGGGAAAGAATGTAACGATTCAGCTGCTGAATCTACTTCTGAAGGAGAAAATGATTCAATTACTGAATCTTATTCTATATCACCGTGCCCCAGTGTGAGCGGAACTGATGCTGCCTTTGAATGCGATTTCAAAAAAATGACCGCCAATGATCTCATTTTGTGCACCATAAAATCTATAGGGATCCTAGAATATTTGCAGCGCTTATTGAGAAGATTACAAGAATGCGCGTTCCTCGTTGAACAAGAAAAGTGTTCCGCAGCGTAATAGTCGCCGGGCTAAATTAGAACGTAGTGAGTTTGTCGGCATATGCCCGCCAGTATGAGCTCGAGAGGAAAGTTTCTAATGTGTTTGACGCTATAGACACGGAGTGCAGACCATGCGAAATTTTCGTATAGGTGAAGTTGACCCCTCCGAACCTCGATTAGTTGAGGCTGTATTTCCTACTACGTTTCATTGGACGAAAGGCATTAGCCAATTCTCGTAATCTTCGGCATTCCGGTTTTCCTGACGTGTTCTTAAGAAGGTGATGACTTCAGAAGAAAGAAAATAAGACTTTAAACTAAAAAAAATTGACAAAGGACAGGAACCAAGGTGAGAGGAATGGATTGTTTGTGGCGGTGAGCTCAAACACATTTCTGAGTTGCCCAGCAAGAATTAGCTTAAAGGAAGCGATTACGATAAGGAATTTTCGCATCGGGGGAGAACCTGCGCCACACGGAGCAATTACTTGGCTGCCAAGGAAGCGATGTGTGGTCCTCCCACGGCGAAAGGTGCTGTGGTTGCTGAGCAGGACCCGTGTGACGCCTCCGCCCCCAGTGACGTGACGCCCACTAGTTTTGTTGATGATCTGGATGGACTGTTTGCTGTTGGCTTTTCATTTTGGATGATCATTTCCCTTCTAGCGGCTGTATCTTCCAACTTGCCCACGTATTGCCTTATCAATCAAAACACTATGCTTGTTGGCATGATGGCGGCTATCGGGGTTAACACGTCCGAACAACGTCATTCTTTACCGTCGCTCATCCATGGTCGAAAATGAAAGGGCAATCAAAGGGGTACTATTTTGCTTATTTTTGACGGATTTCTTTGCTTTTTTCGCCATTGGCGTACTATTGAGACCCCCACGTCCCCTCTAAACCCCTTTGAGATCTATCGTAATCGCTTCCTTTAATGCACCCGACAAGATACAGGTGAACGCGTAGCCCCGCTGGGTAAACTTGCTTCACTTTACTCATTGATTACATGTAGTAGTCTACCGGATGAAATAATGGATCTCCTACTGCTAATTGCTGAAAAATTGGAAACATAATTTTCCAGACAAAAAATGGCTTAACCCCGGGATTGGAGACTCCGAGATCCTGCCTGAATTTCCATATAGTTTGCATGGGTGGATAACAGAAGAGGCAAGGGGAAGGCGTCTGCCGCATTTTTGGAAGCAATCTGTGCATACATGCCATTCCTAATGATTATTGCTCAAAAGTAGATATCCTCTGCATCGAGTTATTATGTCCTATTACGATGTCCCGCATAAGACTGGTGCTCGTATATCGCCCTCTCCCAAGCTCAGTCAAAGAAAATGATGACGACCTCATCGACACCTTGATTATTTTCGCTGGTACTGAACTAGATGCCATCTTTAGGAGATGTTATTTCCAGAATTGAATGAGATAATTCCGCTTTTTTAAATGCTAGTGCTAAGGATTTCTTCGTGTTCTTCACCCATTCCGGCCTTAGGAATTTGGTGCGATAGCCTATTATTATGGCTAATCTTCTTGATTTGATTCTCTCTCCTCGCCTGTAGTGAGTAATGTTGCAACTATTGGGCCAAGGAGCATCTGATCACTCAATAGCTCAATTTGTGGTGGATGTAGCTCTTCTACGAACGCCTACATGCTTACCCAAGCCTGCATTTTCTCGAGCAGACTTTATTTCCCTATATCGCAGCTTCAACAAGGTCGATTGTTTACAAGTTTTCGATGGATTCGCTTCGGCTTCAGATTTATAGCGTGCACTTCAGTGGTTTATGAAAATTTGGCGTCATCTGTTCCTTTTAAATATTACGTCACATCCCCCTAAATTTCCTATTCATATACGTAACTTACTTGCTCAGAAGCAGCGTATTTTTGATAATGCTGTAAATGCAATGAATGATGTTCGCTACAAAAAAGTTTGCTGTGACATCAATTACCATCTCAAGAGACTTCTGAAATTACTATAAGCATCGCTTACCATCGCAATAGTCCACGAAACATCTCTATGGATAGATAAAGGGAAAAATGAAAGGCGATCCTCGTCTACCTGTTTAGTGGGTGCTAATGGGTTAATTAACGACAATGAATTAGTTCATGAAAAGACGATGGAACAGAATGATCTCGCTCCGTGAGGGAGTATTGATACAGTTCTGGCATATTGAAATCACCCCTACGATTACGTATGAAGCTCGCATGCAACTAGCTCACTGAAGACCTTAATTGCATAGTTTTTGCTGCTACATGATGGCGCCCCGTACAGCAATGATTCAAAAGCTGAAAGTCCACTGAGTACATCGGCAAAAAGTATTTCGCATGCATCGGGAACTGACTCCATAGAGACAGAGCCATGGTTAAAGCGCTAGTAGAGCAAAGCTGCCCCCAGTTTTTTTGGGGCGATCGCATCTCAGGTCATCATAATCTCTATACAAATCTCTTAGAATAGAAGCAGTCATACGGCTTGGTTTCAACCAGGTTCCGGCAAATGCTTGATAAATACACCTAGAGTGCATGACAAATGAATAAATTAATGCATATGTATCGTGTTTATGAGATAAAACCATTTCCACGTAGACCAACTTCCTTGCGATTGACCTTGCATTACAATAAAAGAAACTAGGACAACTCATCTCAACCCGCGGAGATAATACTAGTTTCCCTGGGTGACACAAGAAGAGCAGAGAGAGGATTAGGGAACTCCACTTTATCCTCCGACATACTGGAACTGCCCCCAGAAGAAGAACGTGACTCACCCTCACTACTGCTACTGCGTATTTGAAGCCGTCACTCGGGCTGCTCTCTAGTGAGAGACTCTGTTAATCCTTCGTTCAGGGAAACAGCGAAGACGAGACGCTCTTCTTAAAACAGTACGCTGGAATGAACGGGAAGGGAGAAGCACTTTTAGTAACCTACTTCTGTCTTGAGAAGGTTAGGCCATTCTGTACATTGCCCATCCTGTGCACTTGATTACACTTTATTCCGAGAAAATCAAGTACATTGCAAACCCTATGAAAATCAAATTACAATCTATCTAATTCATGAACAGGGCGACCAGGGCTACAGCTTTCCTTTCCTCTTGCATTGAGACTTTCTGACAACTTGAGAGCCGATAAGCAATGATGATGCTCATCAGCTTTTTTGTCCACTAATTCTCAATCACTTCTTTTGATTCGGGTTTTCGAAAAAAAATTTCAGTTCTGTTATCATAGCACAAAGCACATTTTTAACAGAGTCGTGACCCGGCAGATCCATCCAATCAAAACTCTTCTTGACCAGAACTGTTGTCACGCGTAGAGCGGGCAGCAGCGGTTAGATCCACAACGTACACAAAAAAACCGGCTATGCAGAGTGAAGAAAGCCGTCAGCAATCAATAAGAAGCTATCAGACGCTAAAAATAGATCCACTCGAGAGAAAAACATACCTGTCTCGATTACTACATTAGTAAGGAACGCGCAGTTCCACTGTAAGCAGCGCAGATATCCCATATGAGCAAAGAATTAGAGCATGAGATGGACTAACGAACCCAGTGTTAATCAGCAACTTTAAATGTAACCAGTGAACGTGTCCAGTAGTCATAGAATAGATGCCGCAAAGAATTAAGCAAAGGATTAAGCTAGAAGAAGCAAAATACGTGCTACGTGGCAACAGTGCGTCAAAGAATAGATGCCAGTTGCCACTGCGAGCACTGCGTGATATCCGAATTGATGGAAGAGCAGTATTCCCGCCAAACTGTTTGGAAATGAACAAGCAATGTTGTTGAATAACGAGCTCTCCTTGACCACAGATAGCCTATGGAAAGATTTGCAATTGGAATCGCTCGATCGCACTTCGCAAGTCAAGATTCAACGATATAGCTGAGCATATCTGTTCCGGTGACAGTTTTCCTACAATTCAATCCAGCTGCCGCTTTGTGTAACGCCGGAGGTCACAGCGATATATACGGAATGGACCAGGCAACATTACAACATGAACGCACAAGTATGTCACCAGAGCAGTGGTGGAAAACGCCGCACATGCCGGGGACAAGCGATTGTGTGTCTCTTCAGGATAGAAAGAGGCCAATCATCACAAAATTGAAATCATGACACCGTTGGATTATACGTATAATGAAGTAACAAATCTGATGGTTTAGTCAGAAGCTCTGCTCATTGTTTGGTTCATGCATTGCTGAGGCTCAATCTTACCAACATATTTATACACAATCTGATGCACCAGTACATTATTTTGAAATGACCTCCCAGGAACAAACAATCCATCAATATGTCTGCCTTCACTACGACAATCCACGGAGTGTTAGTGTTTTTAGTATGGTCGCCCGGAGTTTTTTGCGCAGTTCTTGGAACGCTTAACCACTGCTACGCACACGGCATGTCTTCAATGATTATCAATTTCCTCTCAGAATATCAGAACTGCTGATTCGGAAAAGCCCAAATTTGACTCTGAATGGCGCAGGCTTTCTTCTACGAGGTAGCCTATACAGAAACTTTCATCGGGTTCAGTTTCAGAAAAGTAGAGAGCCATCTTCCACGTTTGATTAAATCGGAAAGCTGTTAGGCGCACCGGCCTTGGACTCATTTTGAGACTTGGAGTAAATCTTGGTGAAAGCATTGGCAGGCTCCTCGAAGTGGGAATTGGCCCACGGTTCGGAGGGATCGTCCCCGGAAAATTTGTAAACTCTTTCAGACATGGAAATGTTAGCTGTGAATGCTAAAGACAGCGGATAGCGTATAAAGTTTCACGCAAAAGAACATAAGAAAGACAATCTTACGAATCCTACGAACAGGGTCAAGCGAGGCGTTGAGGAAAATTTGGAAATACGACCATCCTCCACCCCCTCTCCCAACCCGAGGCCGAAGTCCATGACCATGAAGCGAAAACAAGCCAAACAATGAAAAGGCTCTTCATTCTCCCCAAAACTGCACATAAAAAAGCCTTCCTGCCTCAACCTTAACCATAAAAGTCGTTCAACAAAAAATAGAAGAAGTCAAGGGAAAATTACTAGCAATGAATGCTGCCAGCAATCCTTCTATTTTATAAAGCGCTAACTTTGTGTGTCGGTTTGTATGTCTGTATGTGTGTATGTGTGTATGTATGTATGTGTGTCCGTCCGCAAAATGAAGTGAGTGAGAAGGAAGCTCATGGGATAAACAAACCGCTAACAGAATCATGTAGCTCACAGACTTTAGCTATTAGTGTTTTGCAATGGCATGATTGTGATAGCATCCCCAACGGCTATATAAACACGCACTTAGCACACTTTCGGTCATTCGACAAGGTGATGCTGTGGTAGCCGGCGAGCAGAGGGGAACGAGGGGAGAGTAAGGAGAGGAGGGAGAAGGGAAAGCTTACGCAAGGTAGGGAGGTTCCGGCGCTTGCCGGGGGACCAATCTGGTAAAATAAAACAACAAACTAGTCAAAAAATGGCATACTATGACAGCATCTCTTCTTTATTTACTTCCTTTGAAAGGCTTACCAAATTTTAGTCTACACAGAGTATGCTCTCAATCTACACGTCCACCTTTTAGTTGACAGAAGCCTTGTAACCACCTCTGCCAGTTGTGTGTTGACTAATCTTCGGCGTTAACCATGGAGCTACTCATCTACTTTTCAAATTCGACACACCAAATGGCTAAAACTTTCTTCACTGTTTCTCTAGAATTTTCGATCAGAAGAGTTTTGGAGAATCCCTTCTCTTTTCAACAGGATGAAACCAAAAAAGCTCTCCCAACAGTATTGAAATTATAAAAATTAATAAGATATAAAAAATTTAGATTGATCAACGAGATCCGTTATGATTGCGAGCTTTTACATTTCAAAGCCATTACTCCGCTCAAACTCGTCCAATCCGAAAAGGTTGTCGTAATTTAGAAGATTTGTTCTGTTCAAAGCTTGCTAGAGCTGCTCAATACGTCCACTATGTAAAAAATGGAAACGTCGAGGACTTTTGACGGCATTTCACCGAAAAGTTACTTTTTCGCTGCATTGACTTTTTTCACGAAAATAGCTCCTTCCACGACGATTATGTGCAAAAATGTGGATTCGGAATCGACGTGTTTTTTCTTCCCAATAGGTGTAAAAGTTAGCGACTCAACTTTAACAATTACTGCTTGTGAATTTGACGCTGAAGACTGCATTTCTTGTTGAATAGTGTACTCCTCTCTGTAATTTCGCACGACCCTTTCAGAATCCTCTTGATTTTTTCTAAATCGAATCTCTTTCTTAAGAGCGTCATGTCGGACGCAACAGATTGGACTCAATCAGTTGCGTTGGACTCAGGGTCGTGCCGCGTGCTTTGTAGCCTTTCATATTCGTGGACTCATTTGAAAGATGAAATATCCGAATTTCTGATTCTTTCACCTTGTATCGTAATAAATCACTTAGGTGACTAAGAAGTTACTGCAGGGACCTCTTAAACTACAAAAAATTTATGTGGGCGGAAAACCCTCTTTCAAAAACTCTCTGTTCTTCCATGGTTCCGATTCGATCCTGTTTGTCCTCCGACAGTGATGATCCCATGCGTCGAGCCCGCCTCCTTTTCCTGCCAGCGGATTAACGCATAGAATTAAGTGTATCTGGAAAGGCCATCTATCAGATGACGCATTAGAGAAACCGGACTGGAGCAATTTTAATTTGAATAATAGAGGCAAAACGATCAATAGAATAGGATGCAATAGAAAAACTAAGTGCAATAGCACGGGAGACAATAGCCAGAAAGAGTTTCTAGTGATGGTACGCTGCGCCAAGTGAAACCACTCCCGTCGCCAACATCAGTCATAGATGAACGGCAGCAATTCGAACGCGAAATAGTCCTTCGGTTTTTTCGAAATGGGAGGAAAAAACAGTTTTTTCGTTCGTCTGTTATTATCGGAAATAATGGTTCTCACAGTGATTTGTTAATCAGAGAAAATCATATTTTTCCATTAACGATTCCTTTGTAGTTTAGGAACTCTTGTGGTCTTCTTTGATGACCTTGCGGCCATTTGACAAAAGGAAGAGCGGATACTTCTGCTTCTATTTTCCTTTAGGCAGAGCATCAGCAAGTGTTCCCTCACTCTAGCAGAGACACGAAATTGGCCTATAGGAGCAGCGTCTTTGGAATCCTGCGACCAACTTGGAAGACGAGAACCAGCGAGTTACATGCGGCGTTCTGGTCAAAAGTCTAATATTTATTCAATTGTCATTCATATTATTGAAAGTCGACGTCGGGACAGCATCAAAGACTTGGTACAAGATTTCTTCACTTTGCATCGGGTGTGGTTGACTGCGCGGCGCATCCCTGTCAGGGAAATAGCGAAGACGAG